>JASDQU010101284.1:189312-201135 GCA_032191745.1 Picea mariana
AACATATTATAAATTTATGTTTGCAGTTATTTCTATAGATATAAAGACCATGTATAGCTAAGAAATAGGCTTCACATACTGATATATATTCATTCTATGCACATACATAACATCTCCAAAATTACACAATCGGACTTCAATTTCATTATATAGATCCATCAAATCCATTCATACGCTCTAATTAATACACATAATCAATACAAGGCACTTATCTAAAATTTATGAGATATGTTGGTCATTGCTATATGGTTAACCTCTCTTCAGCCAATTGTAGGAAAGGTTGCGCTATGATCTGATCCAACCATCCATCCCCGAGCTAGGGTACGATGTCACAAGAGGATGTCTCCAAGGTTTTCGAGGGATTTTCTGCAAATTCTCTTCCCTGTCTATCTCCAATTGTTCTCCCTCTATGCCTATTGATGTGTGTTCTCTTTTTCTCCATCCGTACACCCTCCTTTTTCCTATATTCTCCTCACCAGGATATCGTGGGTCATGTCAGGAGTTTCCTGATGGTACCTTTCCCATCTATCCTTAACTTTCCCAGGGGACTATTCCAACTACCATCTTGAATGATAGTCATTATTCAGGGCTGAGGATAGTTCAAGTCTGCACCTTTTTTAATTAGACAAGGTACTTCCTAGAAGATTCATCTCCATAAGTAAATTCCTACCTCTTGCACCATTCCTCTCATGACATTGTAACCTGTGAAAGCCATCCCTTCAACAATAGCTCAACATTTCTCGATTATATTAAAATCAAATATATACAATACAAAAATAAATCAAGGTCCATTGTTTTTCCTTGATCACATAAAGTATCTTTCTAAGGTTTTGTCATAATAATGCTTATATTTATAGACAAGGGGAAACATGGGTGTTACAGGAGCTCATTCCTTGGAAGTGGAAATTTTCCAATTTGTGCATCGCTTGATTATTTGAGATACTTGTTGTTCGATCTCCATTAAAATATCTAGTCGAAGTGTAATTTTTTCCACCGGGTTATCCCAATTGATTGGGATATTGCGTTTTCTACCAAAGAGGGCCTCAAAAGGACTCATTTTCAAAGATTCTTGGTAACCATTGTTGTAGGAAAATTCTACCAGGGGTATATACTCTTCCCATTTCTTAGGTTGATGCGTCACATGTGTCCTCAACATGTCTTCCAACACTCGGTTTACCCTATCTATTTTCCCATCAGTTAGAGTGTGGTAGGTTGTACTAAACAACAATTTTGTTCCAAAGTGAACAAAGATTTCCAAATTTTTGAGGTAAAATTTTCATCTCTATCATATATAATTTCCTTAGCCATCCCATGCAGTTTGAATATTCCTTTCATGAAGATACTGGCAATATCTATTTCCTTGCAAGTGGACTTTACCAGAATGAAGTGGGTAGCGCTCAATTTGTCCACAACTACCATGATGGCATTGTTTTCCCCAATTCCTAGGGATAACTAAGGAGATGATGTCTCAAGGCCCTCAGGTTGCAGACATGGACTACTGAGAGACAAAATGACTAGCATTGTCCACTT
The DNA here is from genome assembly GCA_032191745.1 of Picea mariana. Classification (NCBI taxonomy): domain Eukaryota; kingdom Viridiplantae; phylum Streptophyta; class Pinopsida; order Pinales; family Pinaceae; genus Picea; species Picea mariana. Next base: position 190,843 of record JASDQU010101284.1, read on the forward strand.
GTAAAGATAAAGGCCCTCTTCACGACCACATATCTCAAGTTCATCATGAGAGTATCCATCACATAAGATGGCTTCCGGAAGACATTGGGTCTTGCCCCATGAGGTACATGTCAAATATTATGGTGAGTGTCATTTCAATATTTGAGACATTTAAGTTTGTTGCATTTTAAACTACTTTTGATTATGTAATGTCTACTTGGAAATTATGCTCTTTGCCTTGTTTCACCTTGGTGGTTGACATTGCGCCCTAGTAAGTGGTCACCCTTAGGGATATGTTTGTTACTGGGAGGTCCTATTGATAGGTCATTGTACAATTACCGACCATACTTTCCCTAACCACATTTCATCCCCTCATCTCCTTATCTTTTGAGATTTTTAGGTGTGCTAACCCAATAAGGGATTGTCCCTCATTTCATGGGAAGAAGGGGTTGAAGGCCCAGAGACTTGTAGATAGAAAAAGATAAAATCAAATCATGAACCTTCTATATGTTTGCCCAGGGATCCCGAGGACAATGAAATGTCTCTCATAAGAAACAGATGGGACCCGTAAAAATAACTAATACAAAACACCAATCAAGGTGGAGCATGTGTGGGCAATGTTTTTCATGCTTAGGTATAATCCCACACATTGTCTTCAACTTGGGGAAGCATGATGTGACCAGGGTAGAGTTAAGGTGGGCACTACTTTTCATGCTTAGGTAGAATCCCCACCTTGGATTCAACTTGGAAACATATTAAAAGAACAAACGACAATAAATGGGCTTGGAAAAAGGTTGCATTGAAAACAAAGGTGCAACAGACCCTCTAAAAAGGCACCTATAAATGAGATACTATCATCCCTTGTATGTCATGAACCCCATGCCTAAAATTATTTCCCCCATCCATGTCACTTTTTACACATGAACTAGAGAGGTTTTCACTTGGGAAGCACTCCTAAACTTGAGGTACGATTCACCCAATAGGTTGTTTTGTCAATCATCCCATACCTAAACCTGACAAATTGCATTAGGTCTTTGAGCACGTGTTTATTCTGATGAGGTGGTTTTGATTTATATGCTTGGATGGATCTTTTATTGACTTTATTTACTTATCATGGTGTATTTGACTTGATATCCTTAGAGGGTGTATTCATTGTCTTTGTAGGGCCTAGTTGGTGGATAGATTTGGAAGAACAAGCCTAGCTTGGGATTCCTTGGGGTTTGAATCCCATAAGTTGGATACCACGACCCATACACTAGACGATGATGATATCCCTTTGAGACCTGAAAAAACACCTTGGAGGATCTATCCTAGCCCATTTCCAACCCAATGTCTTGCTCTTGAGGAAAAAATGTCACACTTGAGGGGCTTGGCGTCACCCTAGGGCTAGGGTTTTGGTGGTGGTGATGTTGTTGGTTGACACTTGACATCTCTGATAGAGAAGAATACCTTGACTCGATAAAGAAGACCATAACACTTGAGGAGAAGGCCTTTGGAGGCCCAACGTCCTCTTCTTGATGCCAAATCATTGTGCTAGAAGGGTGGTGCCATGCTTATTTTAGGGTTTCTTGTGTGAAAAAACAAATTTAAAATTGTAAAGGGGAAAAGTAAGGGTTGTTGGCCCCTTACTTTGTGGTTTAACCTAAAATTAATTGGACAAAAACTTTTAGGAGGATTTGTATAAATAAGTATCACTTATATTTCATTTTTATCATAGCTCTCCCATTGTAAGAAGACTATTGTGGCTGAAATTTGCGCCCTACTTAGGCAATTTGGTATCTCACTCTTGTGAAAATGATTTTTGGTGATCTCTCTCGGTGAATTATTGAGATAAGGTGGTGCGCACCTCTTGGAGACTTCTTCTCTTGCTTATGAATGGTAATTGCTTGGTGAAACTAGGGTTTGATCTTGCATCTCTCTTGAAATTGGTATGGGAAATCTACAATTGTTGGTTCTTTCTGCTTGTTTCATGATTATTGTTGGTTGAAACCCTAGGAGGAGTATAAGTGCATACACCCTCCATCAAGGTTCATCTCATTTGCTAGTTTACAATTCATTTATTGCAAGATTGCTAGGAGGAGTACAAGGGTGTACATCCTCCTAGAGTTACCTTAGTTTTATTTGCATTCCATAGGGAGTAAGAGGATTTACACCCCAAGGGATTTTGTTGATCTAAATCGTGCTTTCAAGACTCCATTCACCCAAATTTTAAAGGTACTAAACTGAGGTTTGCATTGGATAAATAAATTGTTTACATTGGTAAATGTGATTTAGAGAGATATTGATATTGTTCAAGTTGGAATCTTTTATCGATGCTTTGAGTTTGTTAAATCCTCTAGGGTGTCTTTTTTCGCCTAGTCTTCTTGGATCTATAAATCAATAAAATAAACAGCCATTAGGGCTGCATAAAATTACTCTCTATTTTGACTATAACTTACTTTTTCAACCGTCAAAGGTTGGTAATAAATTGCCCCTATAATTTACTAGCCTCAACACACTTTTTGGGTGGTTTACTTGCTTGTTTTGTGGGTTGAATTTTTTTGTTGTAGCAATAGTTTTCTACAACCATAATTCTGATAAAATATCTTTGCAATACTTGTTCATAACAGCCTTGGTTTATTGCTAAGTCTTGTGTTTTTCATACTTGAGTTATACTAGTGATTGCTATCTTATCTCTTGCATCATTTACCTGACTTTTATCATCTTGTTAGAAACTTTATTAATTGTTTACTTGATGATATATATCTCTGTTGAATGTTGCAAATAGGGACACCAATCTTAACTTTCTTTTCCACTTAACCATAAGCTTGCACACTTGTCTTTTCTTGTGTCTCGGGCAGGTACACTCATCTTATGTATGTACTCAAGTTTCTTGGCGACTATTAACCACTTCCAAGACACATTTCCAAGATATATTCCACTTAGTATCTTGATATATAGGGGCATCACTTCCATCGTCTCACTTTTTGTCTCATTTGCCCCTAGGGTCACCCATGACTCCCCCTTGTGTTCGATTCTTCCTTCACTAAAGAGAAGGAGGGTTTATTTGAGGTGATAATGGGTAAACTCTCCCACTATTATTGCCATCTTGTGGAGTGAGTTGGGCTTTTCTCAACCTACAGTTTGTGTGATAACAAGCATCATTTTGTTTGGATATTTTGGGTAGTCCTATGATAAAGTCCATGGAAATGGTTTCCCATTTCCATTCTAGGATAGGAAGGGGTTGGAATAGCCATGTTGGGTGTTGGTGTTCCACCTTAACCTGTTGGCACTCTAAACATTTAGCCAAATAATCAACTATATCATTTATCATTCTTGGCCAATTAAACAGTTTCCTAAGGGTTGTAATCATTTTTTGATAACCAGGATGACCAACATATGATCTTTTGTGTAGTTCATACAAAATGAACCTCTCCAAGTCGTCACAATTTTGGATATACACCATGCCTTTGTATGTTAGTAGGTCATCATTCATCAGTTGATAACCATCATACTTCATCCCTGAGGGATCTTGTTCTAAGTTTATTTTTACTGTTTTGAAAAACTCATCTATCTCATGTGCACCCTTAACTCTTTCCTTGAGATCTGTCTCATAGATACTTACAACTACTAAGTGAATTAATTTCATACTCCTACTGAGGGCATTGACCACTCTTTTTTCTCTCCCTTTGATTTGTTTGATCACAAAATCAAACTCACTGATGAGATCCATCCACCTAGATTTCCTATCATTTAGTTTGGGCTGGTCAAATAAATACCTCATCCCACTATGGTCTATCATGAGTACAAACTTTCTACCTAGAAGATAATGCCTCCACATTTTTAAAGCATGCACCATGGAAACTAATTCTAGGTCATGGGCCACATAATTTATTTCACATTTATTGAATTTTCTAGATTCATAACAGATTACATGCCCCTCTTTCATGAGGACTCTTTTGAGTCCCTCTTTGCAGGAATCAATGCACATAAGGAAATCCTTGTTTGGATCTGCAATTTTCAGCACTGGGGCATGGGTCAAGAGGTGTTTCAACTACTAGAAACTTTCCTCGCATTCAGCTATCCAAATAAATTTTGCTCCCTTTCTCTGTAATGAGGTGATTCGATGACCAACGTTGGAAAATCCTTTTATGAACCTCCTATAATATCCTGCTAGACCCATAAAGGATCTAATATCAATTACATCCTTGGGTGTATGCCAATCCATAATGGATTTGATCTTATCAGGGTCAATTTCCACTCTCTTCTCATAAATAATATGGCCTAAGTAGTGGACTTGCTTTTGGAAGAAGTCACACTTACCAATATTGGCATAGAGCTTGTGATCTCTTAGTACTTGGAGTACTAACTTGAGATGTTATTCATGCTCTTCCCCGTTCTTTGAATAAATTAGGATATCATCAATAAAAACTAATACAATTATATCCAAGAACTTTCTGAGTACATTATTCATCAAACACATGAAAGTGGATGGTGTGTTGGTGAGACCAAATGGCACCACCACAAATTCATAGTGCCCATACCTTTTCCTAAAGGTGGTTTTATGGATGTCGTCATCCTTAATTTGGACTTAATGGTATTCAGATCTCAAATCAATCTTGGAGAAGATGGTAGCACCTCTTAACTGGTCAAATAAGTCATCAATTCTAGGCAAGGGTTACTTGTTCTTAATTGTCATTTTGTTGATTTGGTTATAGTATATGCACAACCCAAGTGTGCCATCCTTCTTCTTTACAAACAAGGTTGGTTCTCCCCAAGGAGACACATTAGGACGAATGCAACCCTTTTCTAACATTTCTTTCAGTTGTGATTTGAGATCAACTAGCTCTAGGGTGTTGATCCTATAGAGTGATATAGACATTGACATTGTTCTAGGTACAACCTCTATTGAGAAATCAATATCTCTCCTTGGAGGTAAACCTAGTACCTCTCTAGGAAACACATCTCTATAGTATTTCAATATAGGGTGCTCTTCTAGGCTTGGTTTTTGGTCCTCAACATACTTCAATACTTGTATTGCATACAAAAGGCATCCATTCCTGCAATACTTCTTCATTTGGAGGGATGATATCGGTCTCACTGAGACTGGATTTTGAATTCCATGTAGAGTTATTTTCTTCCCATTTTCATCTTCACATTCTAAGGTTTTGTTATAACAGTCCAACTTGGATTTATGGGCAGCCAACCAATCCATTACAATCAGCATGCCACATGATCCTAGAGGAAGGATGTTTAAGGTAGCTTGAGTAGGCAACCCATTCATAAATATTTGGTATGCTATTATGACCTTTGTTACCTTTATTTATGTTCCAGTGGCTAGTTGTACCAACCATGGTTTATCATGTTTTTCTTGCTATAATTTACACTTCTCAACGGTTTGAGGATAAATATAACTCAAATTAAAATCAGGGTCAATCAAAATAGAAATAAGAAGGTTGGTGACCATACCTTCCATTTTCACCATTGAGGATTGGTGGTATGCTTGCCTATTGTCCAAAGACGCATGAATTTTTGGCATACTCTTGGCCACATCATCAACCGTGGTAGCCTCTTGGATGTTGTAGACTCCCTTACGATTTGGCTTCCTATGAGGGTAGTTCCTCAACAAATTCTCTTCTCCACAACTCCAACATTTCAATGGTTCATTATTTGTACTTTCAACCCTTCTCGAGGCTGATCCAAAAGTTTTATTTCCACTTTGAAATGGAAAGTTTTGTTGATTCACACTTTTTGTGAGGAATCTCATCCTGGAACTCTTCCCATAATTCTTAAACCTTTAGGGTTTATCCCCCTTCTTTTTGAATCCCATTTTACCTTTCTTCTTCTAGTCCTTGGGGTGTTCATTCTTGTGGTTGAATTGTTCATAACAATACCTAGCCTTCCTAATGGAATCTTCCAAGGTCTTAGGCTCATCAAGTTCAATTTTGTTTCAGAAATATTGAGGCATCCCACTAAGGAATCATTGCATCTTCGTATTTTCTTCCTTTATATAGGGAACATACCTTAGATAGGTACTTATTATTGAAGTATTTCTCAAATTTACTCCAATACAACTCCTTCTCCAGGATTCCTTTTACATTCCTAAGGTCCTCCCACCATATAGAGGCCTTTCCATTCAGTTTACATATAGTTATTTGGGATTTCAATTTTTCATAGTAATTGTGAACTCTGAAATACTTGTTTAGGACAAGTATCCAAGCTTCTATTTCTTCCCCCTTCTTGATTTCTCCATCAAAAGTGGGTGTATTGGCTTTCTTAAATTATTCAGGGTCACCACCCCTGGAGTGCTTCCTCTTCTTTCTTTTCTGCTGGGAAGGTGAATTGGTCTCACTGTTGGATGGTTCCTTAGAGATTTTTGCTCCTTTACTAGAGGAATCCTCAGATGATTCTTTGGTTTTGGAATTCCCCTTGGCTCCATTTTGGGCCTTCTTGGGAGTGTTTCTTCTTGCGTTGTTTCTTTCACGTCCATGCCTCTGCATCTCAGGAAGACTCTGGGTTTTCTTAGGCTGGAGTTTGTCCATGTTACTAGTTGTTGGACCATGCTACAAATTCCTTTGTATGTCTGACATGATTTGTAGCAAGAATAGATTTGTTTCTATCTGCTTTTCCTACTCCTTCATTAGCATGTCATTGTCAGCCTTAAATCTTTGCAACTCTTCCTAGATACTTCTCACAGTCTCAACCAAGTTTGGAGGGGTTTGTACCACCTTCCTTTCATCATATTCTTCTTCTTTGTTATGGGAATTATCTCCTCATTCATGGTGGGCCACCATCATTTTACTTATATCTTGTCTGAGAATTCACTGATTGGTTAAGTTTCAATGATAAAAAATTTCCTGTTAGTTTATTTATCCATTATCTTATAAACATCACAAGGAATTTTTTTTTTTTTTTTTATAATCTGAAATTTTACTTCAGCAATTTAGTAAATAAAAACAACATGCATTCCATTTTTAATCATGTAAAAATAGTATATAATTTTGTTCCTCTTTCCAATAATAAGGTTTAAAATAAATCCCCACATATACCAATGTAGGTACATTATCATTCTAGAGATTTCGGGTGTTAAATTAACTACACAACAACATCCATTGAGTCTCACATATCGGGTAAAATTGAGACTCAGGGACCGTTAGATTGACAAGTTGACCAAGATCCATCGATGGTCGTAGTATCCGTGGTCAAATCCTAGGTGATTGCATTAAAATCATGATCGTTTATCATGGTCGGATCAACGATCCTCATCAGTATACACCGTGAAATTAGTCGGATTTTACGCTAAGGGATTGCTGGTTCTGATTAAAAGCACACACATGAGTCATGCGTGAGTTAACAAAAAGTTACTCCAAGTTGGTGGTTTTCAGAATTTCCACTAAGGGACATGTGGTGGTCCATAAATCCCTGGTGTCTCTCTTGAGGTGGTTTTATTATTACCTCCCGACCTCTCACTTTCTTCGGGGAAATACCGCTCGGTAACAAGGCTAAAGTGCTCCTAGGCTTAAGCGCTCAGTCACATAGCTTGGAATTAATAGGCGCTTATGGATAGGGTAGGGTAGTGGAACCTTCCCCTTATGTTACCACTCTTTTCGGGAGCCCAAATAGGCCAAGTGTAGTTGTCTGCTCTGATACCATTTTGTAACAATGCCAATCCCCTAAGTTGCATTTAAGGGAATTGGGTATCAAAATTTCATTCCCCTTAAAGGAATCGAAACTTCCTTTTCGATGAAATCATCATCTTCTTCTCATCAATAGATTTCCAACGATAATGATTTCACTTGAATCCTAGCTATGGGTCCAAATTTATGGCCCCTCAAAGTTGGTGGCCATATCCCTACCTCGTGTCATCCACGTGGAATACTAGCACACTTGTCCTCCCACGGGATGCTGACGCGGCTCTCCTGGTGCTCATTCCAAGATCTGTGGCACATATGTGGCATTGTCCATGTCACACCTTTTCAATCATTCATTAGACCTCTCCCTTTCCTACTTCCATTGCTATCAGGACCCTCCTATTGAGGTGTTTCCATGACTTCTTACCAAACATACTTTGACACCCGAGTCTGACAACTCCCTCCTACGACTAATCAAATAATTTTGAGACCTATCGATGGACGATTGGTGCTTCATCAGATCTCCTCAGTTGCATGAAGGATATGAACTTTCCATAACCTTTTTGTATTCAGGGGGTGTGTCCCACAACCGATCAATGAATTTTATTCATCGCAACCTGCCTCCTTATCAAGGGTTGAGATCTTCCCTAGGAATTTTCTCCCCATGCACCAAATCCTTTCGACACCTGACACTATCTCTGTATGAAACATGGTACTATCACCACCTTACATGTGGCACTCATATTCCTCATAGAATTTCACCCATTAGTACCAAAACATTATGCCACTTGACACCTCCTGTGCTCGACGTGTGGCACCACTTGCATTATATCACGTGGAACCATCCATGTCAAACCCTTAAGAATTCAACTAATTATTTGTGGTCCATATTGACTGCTAGACTTCCTAGGTATTATCATATCGACGATCTAGAACTCAACTCAAATATTCTCCCTAGGAATATATCACCACAACCCATTCTAAAATCTCATCACGATGGACGGTTGGGATCTCCCCTCAGAGCTCCCTTGTCCCTGACATATCTATGGGTATATCTATTTCTTTGGGTTCCTTCCTCGAAGTGTATCCTCAAGAAATATTATGAATTACTCCTAGTGATGGATGAACCAGATCTCCTCTCGGAGCTTCTCCTGTCTTGACACATTGATGGTCAGGATTGCCTAATGGAGCTCCTCCCTTAGAGTGAAACTATTTGTTCCATTCCATGAAGTTTCTAGTGATGGATGGTTAGGATATCCCCTTGGAGCTCCTCCGTCCTAATGGATCAATGACTAGATATGCTTCTTGGGACTTCTTTGATCTTGACCAATCAAGAGTCTAGATATTCCTTTTCAAGATCTGATGGCCAAGATTTGGGGTGATTTCATATGTTTTCCCAGCCCCCTTTCTCGTACGACCCTTGGTCTCGGTCCATTCCTAGGGAGACACCTACCACCCCATGAAATTTTGGTAAGACACATGGCATAAACTCTTATTCACACACGGACCTTCAAATACATTTGATGTGGCATAAACGTCATCGTGGAAGTACTCAGTTTGTCCATTCAGATAGTGACACCCACCCTCTCTACATTGGAGGATGGACATCATCGTCATCCACATGATGACATTTCCTCTTAGCCTCATCCTGAAGGGTCACCTAGATCCATGATCAAGGTTTCTTTCAGTTGGGTCTGATGGATGATCAAGATTACCCCATCAGAGTCCTTCCTTCGGGGTATTTTTTTCTCAGTGGCCCAAATGACCCTGAATACTCCACTGCAAGGGTCACTCATGATAACTTTGAATTTTTTTTCCTTGATGGATCGATAGACCAAATCATTGCTCAGAGTCTCATCCATTGGATTCCTATTATGAACTTTAACATAGTTCTCTCTTAATACTATGAACTCCAATCAACGGTTGAGATTTTCCTACCCTTGGATCCAACGGTCAACCAATATGGGTGATTCTTCAAGAGCATGAGGTCCGACAAGGGTTTCCCCCTTTGGTCCTTCCTTCAATTACCGACTAACACATGTTCCCTCTGGACATTCTCGTGGTTATGGTCAGCATGATATGTTATGATGATGCCACCTCTTCACTTGGTCTCATTCAAATGAGACCCACTATGATCTATGATGGAGGTTTATCGTGGGTATTTCCTTGATGGAAGGCTTAGATTATCCCTCATATTTCCCTTTTCAGACTGCCTCCACCTCAATATTTAGGGTCATTCCAACCATGGGACTCTGACCGTATTAACCACAATGGATCTAATGCTCTAGGATCATCCACATAAACACTTCGATAGATCAACTTCCCTCATTGATTTCAGAGTGCATACTCAACGGGCTTCATACTCAGCGCCGATGGAGGGTCAGGATCTCTCCACTCCACCAAATCAATGGTTGTGATCTCATATTGACTTCATCCTGATAAAGGGCCCATATTTAATAACTGTGTCAAATCTATGGCCATGATCCTTTGAAGTGAATTAGGGATCCTCCACTAGCTTAACAGTTCGAGTATGGACTTAGCCATTTTTTGCGAGGATTTTTCTTGCGTTCTCCTGTAGGGTTTTTGAGTTTTGAGAGTTCTTCGCTAGGGTTCCAAGGAATTTCATTTCCTCACTTAGGGTCCCTCGGTTTCGTGATACTCCATGGTATACACGTGATGCCAAAATTTCAATACCAAACCACAC
>JASDQU010101284.1:207717-225510 GCA_032191745.1 Picea mariana
AGTTATATATTCATGTTTGTGGTTATTTCTACAGATACAAACTATTTATAGCTAAGACACAGGATTCGTATACTAATATATATTCATTCTATGCACATATAGGACATATCCATAATTATGCATTTACACTTCAAATTCATTATATAGGTTCATCAAATCCATTCATATACTGTAGTTAATACATAGAATCAATACACGACACTTATCTAAATTTTTTGAGATATGTTGGCCACTACTGTAGGGTGAACCACTCTCCACCCAACCATAGGAAAGGTTGAATTATGCTCTTATACAACCGACCACCCTTGATCCAGGGTATGATTTCACGAGAGGATGTCTTCAAGGTTTCCCAGGGAGTTTTTGCAAATTATCTTCCCTGTCTATCTCCAACTGCTCTCCCTCTATGACCATTCGTTTGTGTTATCTTTTTATTTGTCCCTGTGCCCTCATTTTTACTATATTATACCCTGCCAATATCTCATGGGTTGTTCCAGAAGTTTCCTGATGGTACCTTGCCCATCCTTCCTTAACTTTCCCAAGGGACTTTTCCAACTACGATCTTGACTGATAGTTAGTTTTCATGGCTGAGGAAAATTTAGGTCTACACCATTTTTAATTAGACATGGTATTGTCTAGTAGATTCATCTCCATCAGTAAATTCATACCTCTTTCACCATTCCTCTCGTGACATTGTAACCTATGAAGGCCACCCCTCCAGTAGTAGCTCAACATTTATTTGTTAAATTAAAATCAAATATATACAATACAAAAATAAATCAAGGTCCATTGTTTTTCCTTGATCACATAACACATATGTCTAAGGTTTTTTCATAATAATGCTTATATTTACATACTGGGGGAAACAAGGGTGTTACAAGAGCTCATTCCTTGTAAGTGAAAATTTTCCAATTTGTTCACCGCTTAATTACATGAATGCAAACATGAATTAGGGAGGCCCAAACGTAACTTTCTTATATGATCTTATAAGTAGTTTCCATTATTAATATATGGCCATTGTAACCACCACTGAGGCAGTCAGTAAAGACCCATCCTACTTCTTCATGAGATAGGAACTTACATAGAATGTCATTGGCTCCTTGTCGATAAAGGATGTCCCCGATGAGAAGATAACAAGGAGGTTGGTAACAAATACATCAATGGTCATCTCATAAATTTGTATGTGTTACATATCAATATATCATAATACCAATGATTCTCCAATGAATATGAAAAGGTATGCATTTATGAGGGTGTCATTGAGAGGAGGGTTTGTTAAATTAGTGTAGAGGTTAGTGATAAACTTTATGAATGTTAAGGCCTTTTTGGGGATGTAGTAAATTCAATATTGAATTTATGAATAATAGTGATCCCATGAGTGAACTTAACATTTATAAGTTATTGACCCAATATGTACTACATGGGGTTCAAATTGTTTATGACCTTGGTTTTACATAGCATAATGTAGTGGATTTGTTTTTGAATGGAATGGACCATGGCCAAGGCCAAATTCTCATCATAATTATAATTAAGTAGTAATTCTAATTATTCTTTTGCTAACATGATAAATAACATGCTCACAACCATCCTTGCCATGTTGGACTAAAACTCTATCAATGGAAAAGATTTAGGTGGAGACATAACAGATGAAATTTTTATTAAATTGAAGGGGATTATCAAAGGTGCAAAGGTGAGCACAGGTATCAATGTGTCAAAGGACTCATGAGCTTGGTCTCCCCATGCAAATATGATATATTTGTGTAAGAGACAAAACAATCCATGAGTGCATGATACGTAATTAAGAATAGATCGACATTAGGATTATGTGACATGAGTGCATGTCACATAATTAGGACTTTACCTTGGAGGCTCTACAATTGGTGCAAAGCCTATGGTGTGGGTAGTTCACTGATGGAATGGAATTTCAAAGGATCAATGATAATCCCCTACTTAGAGATGATCAATCCTAAGAGGTGTCCATCCATAAAACAAATATATTCTTCAAACGTTTTAAGTGAATATTATATTTCCATTATTGTAAGAAAACAACACAAAGTTCTTCTAGGTGTTGTGACCCTTTATTCAAGAAATTTGTGAGACTGGTGAGGTAAGCCATGATTATATGATCCAAATCATGGATCAAATAGGACATGGTGCACTAAAATGTGGCTTTGGAATTGTCAAGTCCAAAATCCATAATGTGATATGTGAAAGTCCCCCAAGGGGTGGTAAAAATGGTCTTGTATCAATCCTATTGGTGGATATGGATCTTGTTGCACCTTGAGAACCCATCCATGAAGGAGAGGAAATCATGGTTGATACATTCATTGATCACTTGGTTAATTAAATGGGTTGGGAAGTTGTCTTTGGGATAATATTGGTTCATATAGAAGAAATCAATGTAGATATGGATAGTGCCATGAGTTTTATTAATAGTGATAGGATTCATTACTTATGAAGTAAATTTGAATGGATAAACAAACCATGTTTTTTGGAGTTCATAAATTTGTGCCTTGATGGTCTAGGTTTTAGCAAGATAGATAGGTTATTATCTCTACCAAATTGGGAATCATCCAATCATGTGTCAACGTGATGCTCGATAATATTGGATCAAGTTTAGTCATTTATGAATATGATCACAACCAAAAATGTCATTAAACACTTGGAATAGGATTTGTAAGTGAAATATCCTTAGGGGAACACACAACTCTAAGAAGTATATTTTCATTAATTTAGGTTGTAAAAAATATCCACCATGATGATGGGTGAAATGTTAGCCATGTTTCCTTCCTCAAAGTTGTCTAGGGTAAGAATGGGTTATTTGAACCAATAAACATGTCCACGGGGGATGGATCTTTGGCATCAATGGTATACTATAAGAAAGAGGTGGAAGGAGTGAATTCATCCTAAGGTAGGAAATAAGATTGATAATTCATATCATCCCATGGATAATGGAGAATTCATGGCTTCTAGAAATTTCTCATTGGTGTGGAAGACGTGGGCACCATAGTTGGGGTATAAAGTGATATTGGTGTGGCTATTGAGGGGATGGGTTTGTTAGTGTTACAATGATTATTAAATCAATATATATGTTTGGGGTGAATGACATAATAATATACCATAGAGGTGGAGATAATACACATGGAGTGGGATTCCACCCAAGGTGAGGTTAATGGCACACCAAAAGATGATTGACTAATGTTGATGATTGATGAAAAAAATGGTTGTCATAAGACACATAATATACCAAAGTGGATATATGGTAAATAGTATTGGAATCCATGGTATTAATGTGGGGTGGAGGAAACACATGACAACTTAGTTCAAACTGGGGATTAGTCAACACCCATAGTAAGTGAGCAATGACATGGGTAGTTCAAAAGTGAGGAAGTTCTAAACAATGGTGAGTGTAATGTCCAAATTTTTTGCATGGGGTGCAAGGGTAGGTTACTTCAAGGGTGGGAGAGTGGTTCCCCCAACTAATGGGCTTGGAAAAAGTGAGTCCACCACTATCAAGTGTAGAAGGTTTCACAACTTTAGGAGCCTAGTGAAATTATTGTTGGCATGGTTGTTGACATCACAAAAGGAGCAAGGAGGTGGAATCTTAGTGTGATTAGTAGTTTGTGTGGTTATGGTGAGACAAGGGGTACTAGTGCCCAAAATTTATTTTGTTTTCTCCCAATTGTATATTCCCCCCCCTAACACGTAGCTTATTTGATGTGGTGGATGTTTGAGGTGACTCTAGGGTTGCAAGTGGTGGGACAGTCAAAGGAAGTATGTGATTGAAGACTAAGTGGATTCATGGAGACATGTTAAAGTCAAGGTAAGGGGAGGAAATATATTGAATAGGTATCCCAACAATAGCTGATGTAGTTATCACAAGGGTCCCAACCACACCAGGTGGTGGGGAAATAAGGGGAATCTATGTAATAGAAGTTCCTAGATGTATGTTCTTAAAGGAAATAGGTTAGTGAGGGGTTGGGTTGTCCTTATTTGGTGATCGCATGGCATCAATGGTGGGGGTCACACTTGACATGGGTGAAAATGTCACAAGTGGATCATAAGAGTATGTAAGATCCCTGACCAACTATAATATAATCTTCAATCAAACACTTTGACGGTATGTTCAATTTCCCTTAAAAAATTCATTCTTCTTGTTGTCCCGACTTTGATGAGGTTTTCTTATGTGTTAGAATTTCATTTGAAATCATTTCTACCTCCTTATAAACCCCTAATTGTGGGCTGCTATATATAATTGATGGTTGTTATGTTTTATGTGTGTTGGTTGATTAAAACATTTTGTCAAACACTTTGTGTGCAATGACTGTAGAATTCATTTCAGTGTATTTTCTGATGTATTTCGGCCCAAATTCATTCATTTAATACATACGGAAAACACATGCAATGATAACCAAATAAATTAGAAACCAATAGCTATTAAAAACCTTAAGATAGTACCTCGAATCCTTGCTTTATTTAATATGCATTTGGTCGTCCAACATACAATAATTTCCAGATGTAAAATGTATTTGATACAACTGATATATGGATGGAAAATACATACAAAATGTAGCTAAAGGAAAGAAAATAATCTCCCAATAGAAACCCCCTGACAACTACTCCAAAAATATATAATTTATTTGGCAAAGGATGGCCCCAATGACAAGATATGCACTCTGCTTGATATGAATTCTCCCTAGCTTAAGATGAGGCTTGATCCACCAATGAAATGGCCAATATCTTCACAAATAATTATCCCAATAGGTGTATAACTTAGCTTCACATCAATATGAAATATCTGATGCAAATAGAAGAAACCCTTGACTAAGGGTGCACCCTCCTTGGCCAATAATTCACCCAGCTCTGCTAATAAATAAATATGGCTACTGAAAATTCCCCAAAGTGCCAAGGGAAGTCACTCTAGGAATGGAAAGTGCATACAAGGTGAGATATCTCTAATATATCCACTGTATAACACACATCGAACCTCCTCAACTTGGATAGTGCGCCCCTCCTGCAAAAACATTCCCAACAATGTGCCCCTCCTCAAAGATAATAGTTAAAGTAGATCTGAACTTAATATAATTACGAGGCTGGAATAGTTCACCACCTTTTCCATGCTTGGATCAAGAAAGGAGGAATATTTCACCTCCATGTTGATCTCTAGGGTTTGTCTAGTCAAAACCCTCAAAACACTCAAGCTACCAGAGCTCAAAGATACAAGTGAAATGGTGATCAACATAATGAGAGAATATGATCCCCTATCTCTATTTTATAACCCTTTTCACCTTTCTACCCTCAAGTGACTTTTAATTCATCTTTAATATTTTCTCATAAAATCACTTTATTAATTTAATGAACCTTTTTACTCCAAAAAGTGATTAATTCTCCTTTATTACTTCTTCGGCCACTGCAAGTCACTTTTCATCATCCTATCCTGTAGATATTTTTTCCCTGGTTCCAACGAACTATTACACTAAGGTATTTCTCCAAAAAACAAGATCAAAATAGTACCTTAAGTGTAATTAATTAAAATATGCTTAATAATAACCCAAAATTACAAAAACCGTTGGAATGCCATGGAACCAAGAGAGAACTGTGTGGAAATGATCTTGATGATGAAAGATGGTGAATGGGATAGCATGGGCCCCATATAACCCCTCCAAATTTCCCCAGCTCATTATTATCATCATTTTACTCCTCTAGTAAGGATGACATAAACTCATAAGGTTTCCTCTGACTACAAGGCAGGGGAATCCGAAAATGGGAACATTACAGTCCTCCCTTCCCAAAGTTTTCTTGTCCTCAAGCAATGCCATCAAAACCCTATGATCAACAAGTTGAACAAAACTGAAACTGAGAGTGATCCCTGGGTCCTAAAGTAATCTGAAAGATGTGGAGCATCTATTGCCCACAATATTGTCCTGCAATGTACTCACACAAGAGGCCTCATGAAGACCACCGATCAATAAAGAAAATAGATCTTGTAAATACTCGGTCCACCCCTCATAGAATATGCCACCTAAGACACCAATCCAATGCTCCATATGTATAAGATCCTGAAAGTAATGGTTGAATCTCCCATTCATACCAGTTGCCCAATTGTCAACCCATGAAATCCCAGGAGAAAACTCCTGAAAATTAGAACCGATCTCTCATGTATAAAAGTAGCTAAAATGTAAAACAATGTAATCCCAGGGTCCCAAATTAATCCTAGGAAGGAACCACCATGTTGTCATTGCACCACTATGATCATCACTATCGGACCAACGTGCCCAGTATGCATCCTCCTCTCTTGGAACCCCAAGATGAAATCCTTTAAGGGACTGAAACCACTATCCTGAATCATCCCCTACAAAGGTGTCTCAGTGAAGTCTAAGTTTTCAAATCCACTGCCATCCTCAATCTTGGGTATTGGAAAAGAAAGTCTTTCCTTCCATATAGAGTAATTCTCAACTTCCCCTCTACTGAAATCCCAAAAATAAAGCAGACCAATAACTGTCATAACTTTGTCGATCATCATCATCATCATCTGAATAAATATATCACTTGGATGAAGTCCCATATCCCACCATCAAATTAGAATTCCATCACTCCCAAGGCCTACTGACTGTTGTTGTGCTACACAGATAACTATTGAAATCCATTCGACCCTCATCTCTAATCCCTGTATGCAATCAATTGATGGAAACCAGATACTAGGAATCAAATCCATGCATGATAATTTGTCATGCTCCTACCAAACCACACAAAGAAATTTGTTATCCCTACCCCTGATAATGTACTCTATGTAGATCTGCCATATGTGGTACCTCATGCTCATACAAGTCCCTAGAAAGTGATACCGAAGGTGTAACATGCATCTCCCTCTTGATCATCTCCTCAAATGTGTCCTCAAGGACTAAATATGTGTCACCTCTTTATTATATCATGTCATCCCTCAATCTATCCCTGTCATCTTGTGCAATGACCACATGCCCTAAATAAGAACTCCATGTCTTTTCTATAATGCCCCATGTCTCATCCAATTATCTCACGGGATCCTCCCATGTCTTTTTGTATATACTAAGAGAATAAAATAACATAAACATAAACCTCTGCATCTATAGGAAAATATGGTAAGTGGTAGGTTCATTGGTCAATCCCAAGGGCATGACCAAAAACTCATAAGGATACCTAAGAGTAGCCTCGTGACTATCCTGCTCATTGACCTAGACCTGGTGATGTTCTTGTTGAATATCAATCGTCGAGGAGTGTACCACTCCATGGAACTCATCCCTATGTGCTAATGAAATATTTGAATAGTCACTTGAGCTCCACGCTACTCCCATACCATCACATGCCTCCAAATGTGTCTCCTCACATAGATGGTCAACCATACTCCCTCCATAATCACAAACATTATTGTTGCTGAGAGTGCGGACTCCAAAGTCCATGTATTGCTGAAAAAGAGTGGATCATCCTCCTCTATATCATCCATGATCCATCAAGTGATATTACGACTCTCCCTCAGACTCCACTGTCTCCCATTGTGTTTCACTATACTCCTCTACATAACACTGCATACCACTATATATCATTATGTATCATGTATGTGTCACTGTATCAATCACTACACTAGTGTCAGCTGAACTTGGATCCAAAATAGATGTGTCCTCATCTATAATATACATGTCCCCACAATCCTTGGACACATACTGCAAAACATGTGCATAATAAAAAACCTTTGGGTCATATCTCTTTGCAAACACCTTCAAACTTGTATGTTCATCATGTTCAACCATCACACGTGGCTCCTCCATCAAACAATAAATGTCACTCACATCCTCCCACAATATGGATTTCATATATGATTGACTATATGATATGGAGGATGAGGGATGTACCCAACTCAACTCCACATAAAGTTGCTCAACTTGCATCTTTTATTCTTGAAGGGCCTTTTGCGTGTTATTTAAGGAATCTTGGGTAATATCAAGCTCATGGGTAATATTTTAAACCTCCTACTCTTTCCCCTTTAATGAACCATAATACATCTCATCAAGTGTGAGAAGATGCTCTCTATCTGAAAGTAGATGTAGGTAGTTGGTTTTCATTACTACCAATGCCTCTCTAACTGCTTGAAATTTTGCAAGGGAAATTTCTCCCCCAAATTCATTATGTGTCCTTGGATCCTTCCAACAACAATATTCTACCAATGTATGAGTTTCCTCAAAATTTTTTATGTCTTCCATAATCATTTCCTCACTCACCTTCAATTTCCTTGTCAAACGATGGGACTCATAGGAACAAACCTCTACATACCCATTTTTCATGTTGCAGTTACACTCCCCAAAGTCATTTTCCCTCTTGTCATCCTCAATGTGCAACTTCTGAGATGATATATCAACACCCAATGAAACTCATACACCCCCAAAACTTCATCATGTTCAGGTGCAATCACGCCCTCATCATCATAAGTATCATAAATGTAATAAGGCGTTAAATCAACACATGTTGATTGGAAAAATTCATATTGGGTACTATCAACATCCCTATCACATGTACTAGTGTTGACAACCCCATAGTATGGCTCTAATGGTGTATCATGGAATGTTGGGTTATCATCCTCATTGCACTCATCCTCAACATGACTAGATGCATGCACCTCCAACCAATCTACATGCCCTTCATTCTCATTCAATTTCGGCCCTATCCTTTTAAAGGACTTCTCATCCGATGTTAATTGGGGCTCATACCACTCTGGATGTTTGATGGTGCAAAATTATTTTAATGATATGGCTGAGTAAAATTCCTCACCAAACGCCATATACTCCCTCAAACAATCTGTAAACTCCTCATCCCATTGGTATGCCCATTGATTTTCCATCTGAAAATTTTCTCACTGAATCCCCTTCAGGATGGGAGGATACAATGCTCTGATACCACTGTAATATCCCCAACCAACTTTGATATAAAAATCAGATCTATGTGGTTGAGATCTTTCATCAAACACTTTGATGGTATGTTCAATTTCCCTTAGCAAATTCCTTCTTCTTGCTATCCCGACCTTGATGAGGTTTTCTGATGTGTTAGAATGTCATTTGAAATAATTTCTACCTCCTTATAACTCCCTAATTGTGGGATGATATATATAATTGATGTCTATTATGTTTTGTGTGTGTTGGTTGATTGAAACATTTTGTCAAACACTTTGTGTGCAATGATTGTAGCATTCATTTAAGTGTATTTTATGATGTATTTCAGCCAATATTTCTTCATGTAATACATAAGGAAAACACATGCAACGATAACCAAATAAATAAGAAACTAATAGATATTAAAAACCATAAGATAGTACCTCAAATCCTTGCTTTATTTAATATGCATTTGGTTGTCCAACATACAGTAATTTCCAGATCTTAAATGTGTTTGCTACAACTAATATATGGCTAGAAAATACATACAAAACACAGTGAAAGGAAAGAAATTAATATCCCAATAGACACCCCCTAAAAACTACTCCACAAATATGTAATTTCTTCGGAAAAGGATGGCCCCAATGACAAGATATGCACTATGCTTAATATGAATTCACACTCACTTAAGATGAGGCTCTATCCACCATTGAAATGGCCAATCGCCTCACAAATAATTCACTCAATAGGTGTAGAACTCATTCGCACATCAATATGCAAGATATTATGCAAACAGAAGAAACCCTTGACTAAGGGTGCACCCTCCTTGGCCAATAATTCACCCAACTCTGCTAATAAATAAATATGGCTACTGAAAATTCCCCAAAGTGATAAGGGAAGCCGCTCTAGTAATGGAAAGTGCATACAAGGTGAGATATCTCCAAGATATCCACTGTATAACACAAATCGAACCTCCTCAACTTGGATAGTGCGCCCCTCCTGCAGAAACCTTCCCAATAATGTGCCCCTCCTCAACGATAATAGCTGTAGTAGATCTGAACTGAATATAATGACGAGGATAGAATATTTCACCACCTTTTTCAAGATTGGATCAGGAAAGGAGGAATATTTCACCTCTATTTTGATCTCTAGAGTTTGTCTGGTCAAAACTGACCCAGGTGGATATCAGTGTCCACCCACCTTTTCCAACTGGCTCAAAACAATTTTCTAGCAATTTTGGTAATTTACTATTTTTAGCAGTTTTTAACTTCCGGGGCCATTTTGAGGGCCTAAATGAAGGTATTTTGGGATAAAGGTTCTCAATGATAATTGAAGGCTCTAATTTGTCCCCCTAAATGAATCTCCTTGACGATACCTTTCCAACAAGCTATCGTGTGCTCCAAACAGAGATCGTATGCCAAAGTTACGCCCCCGGGAAGTTGATACACCAAACTACCCAAAACGGGGTCCACAAAACTATTGGATTTTCATCTTTCGAGGTTAGGGTTTTGGATTTTATTTATGATAAAAAATGCCTTTGGAGACTCATTGTAAAATCATCTTCTTGCAAATGTGAGTATCCGTCACATCTCTTCTCAGAGATAAGCTACCACCATTCTAGCGAGTCTTTCACTCTGTATTTTTACAGTCTCTGTACATTTCTTTCATTAATAGAAATCATGTATTATTGTATCTCTATGTTTATGGTTGCATCTCTAATACATTTCTGTTATATTATTGGATATCCACCATATCTCTGTGCATTTCTTTATTACAACTCCGCTCTCATTTTGTACCGAAAATAATCCGGATTAGTGGTATCAGAGCAGGCTGCTCTTGATTGTTTTTTTAGTGCATGTCCCCGATGAGGTACGAGTATAGAAAGTTGGGTCTCAAGCTTGTCTCTATTAAATACAATCACTTTCGCATGCCCAAGAAACCCTCCATGGCGGAAGAAAATAAAAATGACGGAGCAAACAATCCTATAAATCTGTTGCTTGAGCAAGCTCTCATGTGACAAAGGGATGAAATGATGGAGAATTTTTCCCTCATCCTTCAATGCCTATCAATAGAAATAGGTGCATATTCAACAAACAACCACTTTGGAAGCACCTCTCCTTTCAAGGTATAGGTTAATTTTTATATTCCTGTATTTGAAGGTCAGATAGATGTGGATGCCCTAGAGAAATGGTTAAATCTGTTAGAAGGTTATTTCTCTGATCATAATTTTTTCGACACGGAAAAGATCACCTTCGCACTACTTAAATATCTCCCCCATGTCAAACATTGGTGGGAAACTTACTGGGAGCAAAGTTCCACAGAGGATTCTGGAATATATGGGGCCAAGCTCACTTGGGATTTTTTTGTGGATGCGGTCAAGGAACAATATTACCCTATTGGAAACTATGAGGACCAATACATGAGATGGACCACACTGTGGCAAGAGAGGGGACACACAATTCCGGAGTTCACCAATACCTTCCATACCTTGCGCACCAAGCTGGGTATTAAATACTCCGAATGACATTTGGTTCTAAAATACCTTGGGGCTCTACACAGATACATCCAAATTGAAATGAATTTTTTGGACACCTCATCACTCGGTGTTGCTTATCGATATGTTGTTAAAATTGAGCAGAAATTTAAGCACCGGAGCAAACATGAGTTTAGGTATGCAAATCCACAACAACCAAAGTATGACAAATATGACCCTAACAAACAGTCTCCAAAAAACCAGCCCAAGCCATGGGTCATGGGAAGACAAAGAAGGACACCGGAAAATGGTGTGATTTCCACAAAATCCCCTGGAACAACACCAATGAATGTCACTCAAAATAGTCATTGGTGGCCGAGATCAAAGACAAGTAGCCGAACCATGATTCATAATCTGATTATGAAAATACTAGTGAAGGACAAAACATCGACGCAGACCCCATTGCTATTGTCGCGACCACAACAATTCAACTAGAAGAACCAACAAATCCTTAAGAGGGGTAGTGCCTTTTTCATTCACAAATGTAAATGAAGGGGACCCCACTGCATTTTATTGTTGATAGAAGAATCCAAAAGAACCTCATCTCAGCAGAGGTCATCAAACAATTGGGATTGTCGAAAATACCACACCCACAACCATACAACATCAGGTGGCTTTGCCAAGAACGAGATATTTGTGTCAGCCAACAGTGTCGATTGTCATACAACATCCAACCCTTCAAGGATGAGGTATTATGTGATGATTCCCCAGTGGATGTTTGTGATGTTCTCTTGGGCCAACCATATATGTGGAGATGCCATGTTGTTTATGAGTCTCGACCCCGTAGTGTCATTGTTACTTTGGGGGTCATCTCTATAGAATAATAGAGCTAGTTCCAACTATTGTTCCACCTAAACAGTGTCACAAGGTAGTATCTCATACTGCAAAATTCAGCTTCTTCACAATCTGTTCAAAAGGGGAACAAAAGGACACTACAACCACTACAACCTCACCCCAAACACTTTCTATCTAACAGAAGCAGGTTGAAAATGTTGCAACAAGGAGAAAAGATTCATTCTGCACACAGACATCTCATGTATCCAGACTAGTTAAAAATTTCCAACCCTTCCAGCCACATGTTCGTGACAACCTTCAACAAGCTAAGCAACACAACTTCTCCAACAAGGCAAGTAGTTCATCAAGATGCAGATTCAACAAACACTTTTCCCTCTCCCCCGGGCACTCAACGCAATGGATACCATTGCTTCCTAAGGAGAGAGGATTGATCCAGGTGGATATCGGTGGCCACCCACCTTTTTCAACTGGCTCAAAATAGTTTTCTAGCAATTTTGGTAATTTTCTATTTTTAGCAGTTTTTAACTACTGGGGCCATTTTGAGGGCCTAAATGAAGGTTTTTTGGGATCTAGGTTCTCCATTATACCCAAAGGCTCTAATTGAGCCCCCTAAATGAATCTCCTCGACGATACCTTTCCAACAAGATATCGTGCGCCACAAACAGAGATCGTATGCCAAAGTTACGCCCCGAGAAGTTGATACACCAAACTACCCAAAACAGGGTCCACAAAACTGTTGGCTTTTCATCTTCTGGGGTTAGGGTTTTGGATTTTCTTTATGATAAAAAATTCCTTTGGAGCCTCATTGTAAAATCATCTTCTTGTGAATGCGAGTAGCCATCACATCTCTTCTCAGAGATAAGTTGCCACCATTCTAACGAGTCTTTCACTTTGTATTTTTACAGTCTCTGTACATTTCTTTCATTAATAGAAATTGTGTATTACTGTATCTTTGTGTTTATGGTTGCATCTATGATACCTTTCTGTTATATTATTGGATATCCGCCATATGTCTATGCATTTCTTTATTACATTTCCACTCTCATTTCGTGCCGAAAATAATCCGGATCAAAAACCCTCAAAACACTCAAGCTGCCATAGCTCAAAGATACAAGTGAAATGGTGATCAACATAATGAGAGAATATGAGACCCTATCTCTGTTTTATACCCATTTTCACCTTTTTCCCCTCAAATGACTTTTAATTCATCTTTAATATGTTCTAATAAAATCACTTCATTAATTTAATGAACCTTTTTACTCCAAAAAGTGATTAATTCTCCTTTATGACTTTTTCGGCCACTGAAAGTCACTTTTCATCATCCTATCCTATAGATATTTTCTCCTAGGTTCCAATGGGTTATTAATCTGAGGTATTTCTCCAAGAAACAAGCTCAAAATAATACCTTAAGTGTAATTAATTAAAATATGCTTAATAATAACCTGAAATTACGAAAATCATCGAAATGAGATGGAACCAAGAGTGAATTGTGCGGAAATGATCTTGATCATAAAAGAGGGTGAATGGGCTAGCCTAAGCCCCATATAAATCCTCAAAATTTATCGAGCTCACTATTATCCTCATTTTACTCCTCTAGTCATGCTGACATAAACTCATAAGGTCGCCTATGACTGCAAGGTAGGGGAATCCAAAAAATGGAACATTATAGAGTATGTGATGGTGCACATGGGAGAGTATCCCAAGGGAGGATTGGGGAATGCACATTGATATTCCCAAGAAAGGATAATTATTTGAATATTCCATGACCCATATTTATGTAAGATGGGAGTTATTGGTTAGGGTCGATGGTCGACAAGACATTGTCTTGGTTGATCCATGGAGTGGGCTTGTAATATGTAAGTTGGTCTAATGAAATGATCATTTTTTCATGGGGAAACATGATGGTGTGGAATACAAAGGAGGTGATCACCTTAATTGCATGCATATAATTACACCAATAATAATGTTGTAATTAAGTGGGGTGTATACAAGTTCTATGTTAGTTAGTACCATATTTCCCACCAATTTGACATGGGACATTTTGGAAGAGTCCTTCAGGTTTAGAAGGATGACCATTGTAGGAAAAAATAGATTGTGGATGGGGTTATATCATGGTATCCTTATGTATGCCAAACCATGGTGGACATGATGAAATTAGATGCACCTTTGTTAATTATACAATAATGTATGATGAGGGTACTAATAGTGACTAGTATTTGAAACACAATGAAAGTGAGAAGACTTGGCTCAACATTTTCGAAGTCAAAGGTTGATAGGTGTGAATCTAATGGATCAATAGAGTGCAATAATAATACCAATTCCTTCCATTAGAAAGGATAGGTTTGAATAACCTCAAGTTCTAACATGGTGGCAAGCGATTAGGCCATGTCATCAACAATACTATAGCTTTGTGCGGCCCTCATAAATAGGTTACGAGAAATACAATGTAAAGGCACATTTTGTACATAGGGCATGTGGTTGACATTAGTTCAAGGGAATTGAAAGGGACCATTGGTGGAGGGTTGGATTTCATCTCATTTAATCATAGGAAGCTTGGGAATTCCATATGTGTAGTTGTGAGATTGAAGGTGAATGTCTATGGAGTTCATGTAGATTTTTTGAAAGAACTAATCTCTAGGATTGAAAGAACTAGATGGTTGGGAGGACTCAGTATCTTGCTGGTTAACTAATACTTATTATTTTGGAAAGGGTTCTTCACAACTTTTTCAACTACGAATAACTAGGGTATTGCTTTTGGGTGGTATTATTCCCTTCTGGGGGATTAGTATCAAAATTGCCTACTAATTGCTTCATCATATTAAAATCGGTTATTTGAGGTCAATGTTGAGTGAAAAGTCAATATGAAGGTTTTCCATGTTGATACAGGTGAATATCGGTGGCCACCCACCTTTTCCAACTCGCTCAAAACAATTTTGTGGCAATTTTGGCAATTTACTATTTTTAGTAGTTTTTAACTTTCAGGGCCATTTTGAGGGACTAAATGAAGGTTTTTTGGGATAGAGATTCTCAATTATAGCCAAATTCTCTAATTGGGCCCCCAAAATGAATTGCCTTGATGATACCTTTCCAATGGGCTATCATGCGCCTAAAATGGAGATCATATGCAAAATTTATGACCCCGAGAAGTTGATGTACTAACTTACCGAAATGGGGCCCACATGACTTTTGGCGCTTCATCTCCAAGGGTTGGGTTTTTGGATGTCTAGGGTTTTTGAGATTCTTGTTTATTGTAAAAAGGCCTTCAGAGCCTCATTGTAATCATCTTTTTTTGAATAAGTGCAGTCATCATATCTCTTCTTAGAGATAAGTCGCCACCATTCTAGCAAGCTTGTTTTCCGCTCCATTTTATAGTTTCAGCTTATTTCCTTATTGAATAGAAAACCAGTTTTACTATATCTCTGTTATTTTGTGTTAAGCATATTTTAATAATATGTATTCATTTCATTCTACTCATAAAATCCAGATTAGTGGTATCAGAGCGGTCTTCTCCTTGTCATCTTAATGCATGTCCCCAACGAGGTCAGGGTACAAAGAATTGGGTCTCGAGCTTGTTTCTCTTGAGGAAAAAAGCTCTCGCATGCCCAAGCGACCTCTCATGGTAGGATAAAATAAATATGACGGGACAATAGATCCTTTCAAAATGTTTCTTGAGGAATCCCTCACGCAATATAGGAACGAGATGATGCATAGTTTCATGCAAATTCTTCGGCAACTACCAACAGGTGACACATCTTCCTCGATCGGAGGTGTCACCCCGTTCAAGGTATAAATCAACTTCGATATTCGTATATTTGAAGGTCATATAGACACAGATTCTATAGACAAGTGGTTGAATCTACTAGAAGGGTATTTGTCTGTCCATAACTTTTCGAATAGAGAAAATATTACTTTTGCGCTCCTCAAATCCATTCCCTATGTCAAATATTGGTGGGAAACTTTCTCTAAGAAAAAGGAAATAGAGGAACACTCACTATTTATAGTTGCGTCCACCTATAAATACTTCAGGGATGTTATTAAGGAACAATACTATCATGTCAGAAGTTATGACGACTTGTATACCAAATGGACCACATTGCGGCAAGAAAGAGACCAAGCAGTTCAAGAGTTCACAAATATCTTCCATACCTTGCGCACCAATATGGGTATCAAATATTCAGAGCGACATATGGTGCTCAAGTATCACGGTGCTATACATAGATACATATAGACCGAAATGGAATTTCTGGACATCTCGTCCTTGGGCATGGCCTACCGATATGCCATCAAAATTGAGCATAAGCTCAAACAAAAGACGCAATAATTTGGGCCTGGGAACCCCTCAAAACAAAAGCTAGGAAGGGGTGGCCCCAACCCATAGAAAAAAGGACATAGAAAATATGGATAGTATCAGGACAACTAGTCCAAGCTGCAACCAAAGAAGGACACCGGAAAGACAAAGAGAGATACCGGGAAGTGGTGCAACTTCCATAAGAGCCCTTGGCATAACACTACTGAATTCTGCTCAAAGAAGTAGCTGGTGGTTGAAGTGAAAGCCTCTGAATCATATGCAAGTTCTGACTCTGAGTCTGAACGAGAAAGGGGATGACGAATCATTGATGCAAAACCCAGTTCCACCATTTCTACCACCAAGCTCCATCCTGGTGAACCAGATGATCCAGAAGAAGGCAAGCGCCTCTTCCATTCACAGATGTGGGAAAAAGGTACCCCACTACATTTCATCGTTGATAGTGGTAGCCAGAAGAACCTCATTTCAGTAGAGGTCGTCAAGCGGCTGCCCCCGCTGACAACACCACACCCATAACCCTACACCATTGGATGGTTCCACCAAGGAAGCGATCTCTGCGTCAACCAACAGTGTCGACTGTCGTACGACATCAAGACATTTAAATATGAGGTATTGTGTGATGTATCTCCTATCAAAGTTTGTAATGTTATTTTTGGCCAACCTTATTTATGGAAACGTCATGTTGTATATGAGTCTAGGCCTTGTAGTGTTATTATTACTTTGAATAGGAAATTGTATAGGATACTCGTGGCAGTCCCTCCTAGTGCTATTTCCTTGATCTCTACCAAGAAATGTAGGAAGGCCATATCTCAGACCGGGAAATTTGTCTTCTTTGTGAATCGCTCTTAGAGTGAGTGAAATATCGCAGCCACATCCCGGGCCTCCACGGCCGAACTCTCCACACAAAAGAAGAAAGTGGATAAGGTCATGGAAGAATACTTAGATATCTTCTCCTCTGCTACCAGGGTACCTCTGCACATCTAGGTCAAGCATCCCATCGATACGAGCCCGGGTGTACCGCTACCCAATGGGCTAGTCTATCACCACTCTCTATTAGAAAACTAGGAGATCAAGAGGAAAATCTAAGAACTGCTCCAAAAGGGGCACATACGTCCTAGCTAATCGCCTTGTGGGAGTCCAATCGTGTTGGTGCAGAAGAAAGACGAGACCTGGAGACTCTGCATTGATTACTGGGCCATGAATAAAATCACAGTCCGAAACTGGTACCCAATTCCCCAAATCAACGACCTCCTTGATCATCTCAT
>JASDQU010101284.1:229842-256882 GCA_032191745.1 Picea mariana
CTGGTGGACGTAGCCCACACTGGGTGAACCACGTAAATCTGTGTCTCTCTTGTATTGTGTGTCTTCTGTGTTTTGTTTCTGCATTTGTTTTATTTTATTGCTCCGCGGCCCTGTTTTTCTAACAAAAGGCACCTCGCTACATTTCATCGTTGATAGTGGTAGCAAAAAGAACCTCATCTTAGCAGAGGTTGTCAAGCAGCTGGCCCTACTGACAATGCCACACCCATAACCCTACACCAATGGATGGTTCCACCAAGGAAGCGATCTCTGCGTCAGCCAATAGTGTCGATTGTCATATGACATCAAGACATTCAAATATGAGGTATTGTGTGATGTATCTCCTATAAAAGTTTGTAATGTTATTTTTGGCCAACCTTATTTATGGAAACGTCATGTTGTATATGAGTCTAGGCCTCGTAGTGATATTATTACTTTGAACAGTAAATTGTACAAGATACTCAAGGAAGTCCCTCCTAGTGTTATTTCCTTGATCTCTACCAAGAAACGCAGGAAGGTCATATCTCATACCGGGAAATTTGTCTTCTTTGTGAATCACTCTTAGAGTGAGCGAAATATTGCAACCACATCCGGAGCCTTCGCGACCGATCTCTCCACACAACAGAAGAAAGTGGATAAGTTCATGGAAGAATACTTAGATATCTTCTCCTCTCCTATCAAGGTACCTCTACACTTCCAGGTCAAGCATCCCATCGATACGACCCCAAGCGCACTACTACCCAACGGGCCAATATATCATCACTCTATGTTAGAAAACTAGGATATCAAGAGGAAAATCTAAGAACTACTCCAAAAGGGGCACATACGTCCCAGCTAATCGCCTTGTGGGAGCCCAATTGTGTTGGTGCAGAAGAAAGACGGGACTTGGAGACTCTGCATTTATTACTGGGCCCTGAATAAAATCACAGTCTGAAACCGGTACCCAATTCCCCAAATCAACGACCTCCTTAATCATCTCACGAGGGAAAAATACTTCAGTAATATTGATCTGAAGTCTGGCTACCACCAAGTCCCAATAGAATAGACAGATGTATGGAAGACCACCTTCAATTCAAAAGAAGGTATTTTTGAATGGTTGTCCATGCCCTTTGGTTTGACAAATGCTCCAAAATTTTTTATGAAGATGATGGACGATATCCTATGACCTTTCACCAACAATTTTGTAGTGATGTATCTGGATGACATCCTCATATACAACAAGACTTGGGCGGAACACTTGCATCATATTCAATAGGTTTTGTACACCCTACGACAACACAAACTATATGCAAACTTGGAAAAATGCTCCTTTGGCATGGATAAGGTCCATTACTTAGGCTACATCGTTGATCGGCATGGTGTGCGTGTGGATCCAGCCAAGATCTAGGTCATTCATGACTAGCCAGCCCCAACCACACTCATTGAACTTCGGAGCTTCCTGGGCCTTGCCAATTTCTATCGTAGGTTCATGTTGGGATTCTCTCATATTGCATGGGCCCTCAGCTAAGTAACTAGGGGTGGTGGTAAGGAAAAATTTGTGTGGGGATTGTCCCAACAACAAACTTTCGATGACTTGAAGAAGCATTTTTGCTCATCCACAACACTTTCATTATTGGACCTGCAACATCCCTTTGATATCGAGACAGATGCTTCAGACTATGTTGTGCACATCGTTCTCACTCAACACAGCCACCCCATGGCATATCATAGTGAGACGCTATCAGGTTTTGTCCATAAGTACCCTACTTATGACAAAGAAATGTACTCCATTGTGCAAGCCTGTTGCCAATGGAGACATTACATTCTTGGGAAGGAGACAATCATACACATTATCACAAGCCACTATAGTTCATGCAAACCCAAGGAAAATTGCAGAATGAATTCCATCAGAAGTGGTCCACATAATTACAACAGTTCCAACTAAACATCAAGTATAAAACAGGAAGTACCAACCGAGTTGTTGATTGCCTCAACTAACCTCCAGTCGCAACACTCACCATAGTGCTAGACTCTTGCGGCCATGAGACCTCCGGATGGCCCCACCTCTACGAGACAAACCCTGACTTCTCCACCACCTACAAAATGTTGGGCACCAACTCAGTGGTTGCTAATTTCCATCTTCAATATGGGTTGTTGTGTCATCTAGTCCATCTTTTCGTTCCATCAAGAGAGCACGTGAAGATGATTTGGGAAGCTCACTACAGTTGGGTGGTAGGACACTTTGGCGTCTAAAAGAAATTGGCAGTGCTATAGAAAAATTTCTACTGGCCAAAAATTCGACAGGATGTCGACAAGTATATCATGTCCTGCACTGTTTGCGCTATTGCCAAACCGACCACTAAGAAATAGGGCCTGTACACCCCTCTTCCTACTCTTGATAGGCCATGGGAATCCATCTCAATGGACTACATGTCAGGCCTCTCATCCATTAAGAGGGTAAATGATTGTGTTTTTGTGGTTGTTGATCACTTTTCCAAGATGGTGATTCTAGTTGCTTGCAAGAAAAACATCATAGCAGAAGACACTGGCTAGCTCTTCTTTGAATGAGTATGGGTACATTTTGGGATCCCACAAACCCTTATCTCAAACCATGATATTTGGTTCCTCAGCACATACTGGTCGAGCCTCTAGTTGCTGCTAGATACCAATCTCACCAAATCCACTTCCTTCCAACCCCAGACAGATGGCCAAATTGAGGTCATCAATCAGATGATCGTACATATCCTGCGCATGTACAATTCAAAAAAAACCCACACATGGGATGAGAGTTTTCCCTATGTCCAATATAGGTACAACTGAGCCCTGCATAGCTCAACTGGACACAACCCCTTTCAGGTGGGGTTGGGATTCCAACCATTGGGCCCCATGGATGTTGCACTACCCCTGGTGACCGCCTCAGCTGAATCGTCCCTTGCTCCACCAGAAGATGAAAAAGGCACCTAGTTCATTGAGTGGATCCAAAACATCTGCCAATAGGTTCAGGATATTCTACAGAATTCTAATTCCAAATACAAGTAGCGCCATGATCAACATCGGGTGTCGCATAAGTTTAAGGTGGGAAACAAAGTTTGGTTGCACTTACAGAAAGAACGCTTTACAGGGCCCAATTGGAATCTTCAACCACTCCGTTATGGGTCGTACACCATCACCAAGGTTGTGGGTGACAATTATTTTGAGCTCAACATTCCCCCTTTCCTTGGACTACACCCAGTCTTCAACATGGCTCTCCTTCGACCATTTTTCCCACCATTATTGGACACCTCAGAAATAACAGACCAATTGAAACCAACAGATCTCAACCCTGAATGCATGAAATAGGAATCCAATGATCAAATTGTGGAAACACAGATCAAGGGAACTCAACATCAAAGGATCCAACTTTATCGAGTCATCAAAGTAGGGCAACTCCTGCACCAAGGCAAGTGGCTCACTTGGGGCCAAATTCTGCAAACATTTCCTCATCTGATGGGGGAACTCAATGAAATGGAGACCATTTATTCCTAAGGAGGGAGGATTGATCCTGGTGGATATCAGTGGCCACCCACCTATTCCAACTCGCTCAAAACGATTTTCTGGCAATTTACTATTTTTAGCAGTTTTTAACTTTTGGGGCCATTTTGAGGGCCTAAACGAAGGTTTTTCCATATCGATATTCTCAACAATATCTAAATGATATAATTGATCCCCCAAAATGAATCTCCTCGACGATACCTTTCCAACGGTCTATCGTGCGCCTAAAACGAAGATCGTATGAAAAAGTAACGACCCCAGGAAGTTGATGTACTAACTTACCCAAACATGGCCCACATGACTTTTGGTGCTTCATCTCCTAGGGTTATGTTTTTGGATGTCTAGGGTTTTTGACATTCCTATTCATTGTAAAAATTCCTTCAAAGCCTCATTGTAATCATCTTCTTGCGAATAAGCGCAACCGTCACATCTCTTCTCAGAGATAAGACACCACCATTCCAGCAAGCTTGTTTTCCGCTGCATTTTACAATTTCAACTTATTTCCTTATTGAATAGAAAACTAGTTTTATTGTATATATGTTATTTCCTGTTAAGCATATTTTAATAATATGTATTCATTTCGTTCTACTCATAAAATCTAGATCACATGTTATCCCCCCTATTCCCAGGGTTAACTAGAGGAGATCATGTCTCGAGGCCTGCAATGGAGAACATGATCTACACCATGATGATGATGATCAACATGTCCACAGATGGTAGCCCAACAACCCCCCTCATTTTCATCGTATCACAAATCAACCAAAGCTCATCACATTCAAGTAACCCAAAATATGGGATATGGTAAGCTATTGTCACCATGAGGTATGTTAGTCCTTATTTCATGCAAAGTGTTGTGTTTAATTTGTCAGGCATGTGGATGACGATCTTTGGTTGAAGTTGGATAATGATCATTCGTTTGGGAAATTATGTCAGTTTCCTTGTTTCACCTTGGTGGCCAGCTTATATTCCCTAGTCTCGTGTTGTCACCGCCAAGGGAAAAGGGATAATACTAGGGGGGGCTCCCAAGGGTAACATTATGCTCCCGATCATGCTTAACATTTTCCATCCTGGACCCTCTCATTCTATAAATAACTTCAGCTATGGTCCATTCTCTCATGAGAAACAGGATTGGATGCCTAGAGGCTATTTCACAACTTCTATAAAAGAATAAGAAAATTATGCTAGAAACAAAAGTGAACATAGTAAATAAGGACCACCAAACGTCGGTCCAATTTGAGCTCTACTAATTCAATGGTCACCCCGGTCCCAAAAAATTAATGCTAAAGCTTGAAACATTTTAAAGGGGACTAACAAATATAATGTAAGAAGCATGGATTGGAAATATGGATAAAATGGGGTTTGGAAAAAGGCGACACACAAATATTTGGTAACTCAAGAGAAACCACACCCTCCACAAAGGCACTCATAGAGATGGATTAACACTATAATCCATGAAGTAATACCTAAACCATATCACTTTGACACTTGATATTGGTGGGTTTTTACTTTCCCTTGTCACTCTCGAGAACCACCCCTCTACCTGGGTTATTTTATTTTTTATCTAGGTGGCATGCCTAATAGGGTTGGATGAAGGCCCTCCCATACTTCAATTTGGTAACTTGCATGGGGTCCTGGGCTGGTGTGATTCTTGAAGGGGATACTGAGGTGAATTATCTTACATGGATTATATATTAAGTTGTATCTTACATTGTATGTTTTAAGGACTATAAGTTCTTGTAAACTTTGTCTAACCATGTTTTATACTTTGGCTTATTTTGGATTCCCTGACATGGTTCTCAAGAGATTTTCTCACCTTGCACCGAGAACGTTGTGCCTTTATTGTAGGAATTTGACACATCGTATGGAGAGTAGTGAGTCATCCAGTGAATCACCACCCTTAGACAGTGGATCTCACATTCTTAGGACCTTCGATGATGGGCATATGGGATTGGTTCAAGCAATTCTGGTCATTATGCCACACATATGGGCTAGAATCCTTATAGGATGGGAAGGGTACCCTAGGTATTTTGTGCATAGAGGATGGAGGGCATTGCAGTAGAAGGTCTCTTGAAATCACTTGGATACTTTATTTCACCCATCTTAGCCTCAGACATGGCCTTTGGAGGCCCTTGATGTCAACTTTTATCCCTTAATGCCATATTCTTGGCTAGGGTTTGATGGATGGATGGGTACCAGAGATGATTGACATCGATTTGGGTGAGGAAACACCTCACTTCACACTCTCTCACTCCCAGAGGATACCAATTTTCCTTTGGAGGCATGACGTCACCCTCACCTTGCATGATGTCACCCTTCTAGCACATGACGTCACCCTTTTTAGGGTTTAATTATGTGTTTTTTTTTATTTTGGCATATTGTTAGAGGAAAATTAATGGGTCAACCCCACTTGAATTATGTTGTTAACAAATTATGTGGAAAAATTGTATTAGGGTGGCCTCATATAAAAATTCCACCCTCACATTTCATTTGATGATCATTTTTTCTCACCATTTGTGAGAGAACTTCTGAATCTTTGACCCTCTAAAGGTTACTAGCTCTTTTCTACTCATGCACAATGCTTGGAGGATCAATTGTGGATGGGTTTTTATTATTTTAGATGGAAATTTATGCAGTTAGGGTTTTGTCTCTTGGTTTCTTCCATGAAGCAGATGAATTTTATGCAATTTATTCTTATGCTATTAATTTTTCATAGTAAATTTGTCATCTTATGCTAAGACGTCTTGCTTGGTGAAACCCTAAGAGAGGAACATAAGTGCTTATTCCTCTCACAAGGTAATTTTGTCCAAAATTTGTGAAAGAATCCTTGCTAGGGTTAGACTCCTAAAGCCCTAAAGTGATAGCACTTTAGGATTTTAGCCCTAGACTTTCGGTTTTTACCTAGTTGAAGCAACAAGAAGGGAGAAACAATTTATAGGGCCCAAATGTTCTTACGCTCTTGAAATCCTTCTCCTCAAGATTCAAATTCTAAGGACCTAATGTGCTAGAACCTTAGGATTTGAATCATACCTCTTGGTTTCAAATACACAATCATTCAAGTTTAGTTCCATTTGTTGTTAAAATATTCCACGACCCTTAAAAAGGCACTGGTTTTAAAGCTTTCTCATGGTGAATTGATCAACAAACACTTTCTTTCATCTATCATAAGCATTCTACAAGCCTAACTAACACTAACATTGGCCAACTCATTGGATAATTTTCTGATGTTACAAAAGTTTGATACATCCATCTAATAAGACTGTAATTTGTTGCATCGACTCTTGTAAAGGTAGATTAAATTGTTTACAAATTTCCTTAGACAATTGGATATTATTCTAGTGGATGTATGATAATTTTTCATGATCAATTGTTGCATTTCTAAGCACTAATTGTTGTTTTGTTATAAATTTTTTATTTTTGTTATATCATTGTTTACAATTGTAAATTTACAATATCCATTGCATCTTATCTTGTCCAGTGTCTTTAAGCAGTATTAATTGCATGTTTGTACTTGGAAATAATCAGATATATTTTGTAAAGTGTTATTTTTCTGGGAAAGTACTCAAATAACTTCATACCTCTTATGCTACCATGACCTAGACCAATCTTTAGGTGATCAAGAGAGGGGGTGATAGGCTTGGCTACCATACTTTCTACTTTGATCCCTTGAAGTCAATTCTCCATTGTGGTGGATCTCTGCCATCACTAAAACGAAGGAAGTACTTACTAAGGTGATGGTGGTAGTATTTTCCATAGTTAATAAATATTTTAGGGACTTGAGGTGGGGCTCTTCACAAGTACAAATCTTGCGATAACATTTTGGAACCATTTTCGGGGAGGATTGAGTCATTCTCCTCAACGACATATATTTCGTAAACTTTCTCCTAAATCTCTTATCTAACAAGTTTACTTGGCGACTCCATTGAGGGTGATTCCCTCACCTTCTTTTGATGATCCAAGGTTTGTCATCTGGAGACTCCAAAAATTTCAAGGAGGTATACTAACCCTCATAAGGCCTACAGTAGAAGGGTTCCTCACAACTCACCTGTAGTAAATTTCCTTGTTTGGTTAAAACCTTCCTTTGCCTACAAGAGTATTAATACCATGGATCAACTTGAAGAAACGTTTCTTAAGAGGTATAGTACTAAAGAGGATCCAAACCTATTGTTTATGTGACTTACTAAAATAAATAAGTAGGAAAATGAAACTGTTAGAGAATTTGATACCAAGTTTGAAAAGTTGCTTCAATAAATACCTATCAATCATCACCCTGGAAAGATTACCTTCTCTTCCTCTACATCAAGGCTTTCCTAGGAAACTTTGGGTAATTTCTCTTGGAAAATGGTCCAAAGACCATTGAAGAAGCCAAAGATATGGTTGCAAAAATTGAGCCTAATATTTCATCATGCAAGTTAGAACCTTTCTATGCCCCGAGAGCCAAGCTCAATACATGTTGATGTTTTGGTAGCTACAGGAGGTATTTTCCTCGTGGAAATTTTTTTTAGAAGAGAAGAATATTCAAGAATCCAAAGGAAGACCATTGAACAGTGGAAGAACAACCCGGAAGAGAAGTCAACCCACAAGAAAATATAAAGGGGAAATAGAATTTCCCAGAGAAGAAGTTAGCTCAACTAAAGTGACTTGAAGGATATAAATAAGGTGATGTCTTGCTCACTTGTACACACAAAATCACTCACTCGGGTATATCACTCAAGAAGAAGGTGCAACTTTGAGGCAAGGAGAAGTTGCAACTCTACAAAAACTGGGGTTCTTGGTTATTCTTGTTGGTGGTTTCTCTTGTGCGCTATCTCTGGGAAGAGGTGCACTCGTTTTGTATGATGTTGTTGTTGTAGTTGTTGGTGCTCTATATTTATTGGTGTGCTATTCTTGTATCATGGGTTATTCATTATCCAGTTTCTCTTATGAAGAATATCTTGTTCATGGTTTAATTATATTATCAGAAGGAATCTATCTAAGAAAGGTCGGTTGGGGTTTTCCCCGGGTTCGGGGTTTTCCCAAGATAACTCTTGTGTCTTCTTGTACTTGTTTAGGATGCTTGTATTTTATTATATGGTATATGGTTATTGAATGTTAAAATAATATCTAAATATACTGGTAATCATATTGCTCTGAAAATTTTAAGAAAATCTAGCATGGTATCAGAGTTGGTTATCTTCAGAACAATTTAACCACTAGAAGGAAAGATCCTGAGATTTGCATCTACACATTCCTTTTTGAAGCTCATTGAGAACTTGTTCCAATTTTTTGGTACTATATACACCTCAAATAAAATCTCCTAACCCTAATGCACTCACCGCACCTCTCAGATTGCAGTTTGGTGAAGTTTAAAATTTTGCAAATATTAGATCTAAGGTTTCTACCAATTAAAATGATTACCAATATGAGAGTTGAGGATAGGTTGATGGAGAAAACAAATTCAAATCCTGGAAGCATAAAATATTCCTCATTCTATAAGAGAATGATTTTTTGGATCATTTCAAGTAAGTTATCCCATAACTAGAAGAAGCAGATGCCAAAGCAAAGTTTAAGAAGAATGAAATCAAGGACAAGAGGATCTTAACAGATTCAATCAAAGATCACTTGATATCCAATGTATCAGAATTGAAGACACCAAAGGAGATATTTGATGCCTTAAATAGACTATATGAAAGAAAGAACACCAGTAGGAAGCTAAACCTAAGGCATCAAATAAAAAATGTGATGATGAACAAGTCAAAAATAGTTTCAAATTACTTCACAAGAATTTCACAAATCAAGGACCAGTTAGAAGCGATTGGAGATTTAGTGGATGATACAGAGCTTGTGACCACTAATCTTAATGGATTTACTTCTTCTTGGGACCCATTTGTTCAAAGAATTTGTGCAAGAAGCAAGTTGCCCAAATTTGACAAGTTGTGGACAAACTGTAGCCAAGAAGAATCTAGATTGATATCCAAATCGTAAATGAAAAATGATGAAAAAAACCAAGCTCTTGTTGCTCATGTGAAGAAAATGAAAGAAAGGGAGAAGTATCATTCCAAAGAAAACTATAAGACCAAACCACAAGAAGGACGTATCTAAAATCAGATGTTACACTTGTAAAAATTGGAACATTATGCCTATCAATGTACTCATGGGAAAAGAAAGAGGAAACATCATGCACATACAACATATATGGAAGAGTCCACACCTTAGAATAAGTCAAAGGAATTAAAGGTTGAAGAATATTTCTTTGTCTCAGCTCTCACAAGTACTATCACTCAAGGAAGTGATATTTGGCTCGTGGATAGTGGTGCTTCCAAGCACATGACCGAGTTCAAAAGTTCCCTCACGAAGTTGATAGAAAAGAGTTTTTCCCTTCAGGTGGAACTTGGGAATGATTCCAAGCATGTAGTCAAATGAATAGGAGAAGCCTCCTACCATCTTGGTTCAGGTAATTCTATCTCAATTAAATATGTATTATTTGTACAAGTCTTAAAGAAGAATCTTCTTTTTATTTCTACTTTAGAAGATAAAAGCTTCAGAGTAGCATTTGTGGATGTCCAAATTTATTCTATGGCCCAAGGGTTCAAATATTGATTTAGCTAATGTGATTGGTTTTCGATAAGGAGGATTGTATAAATTTATGGGACACCCAAAACAAGCCCTTGTACATAACAATGTCAGCTCTAGTGGGTTATGGCATGGAAGACTTTCTCACCTCAATTACATAGCATTACCAATTTTGAGCAATATGGTTACAGTTCTACCAAATATTTAGGTGGAACATGATGGATTTTGCAAAGGATGCACACTTTCCAAGAATGCCAAGAGAATATTTTCAAGAAGTGACAACAGATATAAGGGGATCTTGGAAATTATACATTCAAATGTATGTGAACAAATGACAATGCCTTCTGTAGGTAAATTTTTGTACTATGCCATTTTCATTGATGATTACTCACGTAAGACATCGATCTATTTCTTGAAAGTAAAAGATGAAGTGTTTAGCAAGTTTCAAGAATTCAAGGCTTTAGTAGAAAATCTCTCTGGAAGTATGATTCGAAAATGATATTTTAAAGACTCTGGTTAAGTTTATGCATGAGTTGATTTACCATTTAGGAATTAAGAGAAGAAGCTTAATGAAAGAATTTGTAGCCATATAAGAAGTAAAAACAACAAACCATAACACCAAGTTTGATAACAAAGTTAGGCACAAGTTTTCCTACATCTACGGGCCTTTCTCTCAATGAGGAAGGATTCTTATTAATCTTCAATGATTGAAGAATACAAAATAAAGGCTTACATAACATCTCTTGAAACCACCTTTCAGATTTGCAACTTCTTGACAGAAACAAACATCACCATTAGTTGGAACAAGAAATTTTGATACTTTTGAGTATGAAGTTGACTATGCTTGGCTCGAAACCTTGCGATATGGAAGAAACTTTTTGTTCAACTACTTAGATGAAAATATAGAAGCCATATTCAAACTCCCCTTGAAATTCTACAACTTTTGAGTATAAAGTCGACCTTATTCTGAACAGTCCCTCGTGACTTCCCCTTGACACGATTCTCAATGTTGCACCCTCTCAGATCCGTACATTCTCAATTTTCATGCCAAAAACACTATTTTTTCTCGATTTCCATGCCCGACTAAATAATCCAAACTACTCCAAATTTAGGGACAGTTTCCAAACTTAACGCCAGTTAGCCAGATTTAGCGAGATTCTACCAGATTTGGAGGATCTCCGTCAGATTTGGTGGTAACTACTAGATTTGGCAGAACCTCTAGATTTGGCCTTTCAGAAGGTGCCACGTGGTGCCTCCTCATTGGTCCATGTGTCACCTCTCCATTGGATCGAGCTACGTCATTGTCTACCACATCATCCCACACAATCATCGTACGGACTACCACATGTCATCAGTATGGATGTCACATCATCGTATGGACTGCCACATGTCATTTGTATGACCATGTCACCCTGCAAGTCATTTACCATGTGTCATTTGTACTACCACGTGTCATCCATATGGACTTCCATGGAATCATCCGTATGGTGCCACATCAACATACATATAGTGCCAAGTGTCACCCTGCCACATCAACATCCATACTACCACGTCAACATCAGTACTGCCACATCAACATCTATACTTCCACATCAACATCTGTACTACCAAGTTTCAAAATCCATATGGTGCCACATGTCACTTTCGTATAGTGCCATGTGTCACTTATGTATTGGTCCAACTCAACCCGAAAACGTCAAATTTGACTAACACGTGTCAACTCCTAGTTCTTCCATGTCAGCATGTTGACATCATCATGACATCATGCTGACATCATCGTGATGTATTTTTGGAGTCATCGTTGACTTTGAACTATTGACTTTGACTTGTTTCATGTTTGACCTGGTCTTCAGATCGCGATAACTTTTGCATACAACATCCATTTTCAGAAGAAAAATATATATATATGATCGAAATCGGTACGACGCACCCGACACAATGGCGCTAGTTTCGTCTGATTATGAGAACATTGAATTTTAGTCTTTCATAGATCCATTTTGGATCATTCCTCCCCAATAAGACCTTTTGGTCCTCCAAAAGGATATTAACCAGTCATCAAGTGCGGGATAGGCCTCCCCACTTGTGCTTTGTCTTTAAACTTTGTCCTGTGCACATGTCACATCACAATCAATTGCATAATAACCATGACAATTGAAAGCATATTGTTAACCATTTGAACTTGTTCACATCTTACTGAATTCACTACCATCCATGTAGAAAACATTAGCAGCGATAATATCATAAATATGACTAAAATTGAACCCATAGGTTTGGTGTGCTTGCACGACATTAACTTATCTTGAATATCAACTAATTTACTTAGCACAATTATAGGTGTATTGCTTGCATAAGTTGCCTTCTTTAATTTTTCCATAGTTAGAAGAGATTGGTTTGCTTTTATGTGATGAGCATGTACAACATATTCATTGCATTCTTTAGTTAAGTGATATTGATCTTGTTCCATGTAGAAGATTTCTTTGTGATCATATAAATAAGGGTTTCCTAAGACCATTCAACATGTTTCTAGTGGCACCACATCACATGTTACTTCATCCACATACTTAGATGTAATTCCAAACTTAATTAAACATTGCTTTGTTATGGGCAATTTATGATCTTTGCTTATCCAATTTAGTGAATAGGGTTTGTGATGCATCTTAGTGTTTAATCCAAATTTATTAACCACTTCTTCTTGAATTAAGCTAGATTGAGATCCACTATCTATCAATGTATTGATCTTAGTATGTTTCATTATGACCCTTATATGAAACACTTTAATTCTTGAATCAAAATCATCACCAATTTTACCTGTCAAACCAATTGTTGTGATATTAGACTCATCACATGAATCATACCCCAAGTATGTTGGTCCTATTGTTGTTGCAAATCTTTGCCTCCCTTTCCTCTCTTTGAACCACATCAGTCTCTTCTCTGGGTGCAATTTCCAGCAATGTTCATCATCATACTCTTATTTCTTGCAATATTTGCAACAGAGCTTCTCTTCCTTCACTGTTACTGAATTTGCTTTCTTCCCATTCCCTTTGCCTTTGCCATCTTTCTTTG
This sequence comes from Picea mariana, assembly GCA_032191745.1. Lineage (NCBI taxonomy): Eukaryota > Viridiplantae > Streptophyta > Pinopsida > Pinales > Pinaceae > Picea > Picea mariana. The sequence goes on from JASDQU010101284.1 coordinate 242,962, forward strand.
AATATGTTTCCCATGATACACTAACTATGGTTTTTCCTTCTTCAATATACGTTGCTTGAACAGAAACCTCATCAATATTAGTAGGTCCAAACATAAACACAATATTACGAATATAAGCAGGAAAACCTCCTAACTTCATAAGAGTTTATTGTGTAGTTAATTGAATATCTAACATCGAAGCCATCTTATGAAATTCATATGTATATTCCTTCACTGACTTTCATTTTCTTAACTTAAGACATTTCCATTCAATTAAATCCTTTTCCTTATACCCCAAAGGATAGAGTTGTTTTCTAAGTGTGGAAATAAAATCACGCCATGATGGAAAATCCTTACCAACTAGTTGAGTTCCATGTTGCATCTTACTTTTCCACCAGATGAGAGTTGTGCTTTCAAGACAAAGTGATGCCAATCTGATTTTGGTTTCCTCAGCTTTGATTTGTTACACATTACAATATACCTCCATCTGTCTAACCCAGTTATCAAGTTTCTCAGCATTAACTTCACCATCATACATAGGAAAAACAAATTGTACATTAAGTTTAAGTAATGGCATATCAGGTTTATGTTTATGAGAATGTTTTCTTGCAGTAGAATTTGAACTTGTACTTGAATAAAAAGAAGAATATTATGGAGATGAAGGAGGTGAAGGAGGAGATGTTGGAGGATCCTCTCCTTCTTCACTTTTGGCTTGATTTGAATATTCCCCTTGAACCAATCTCTTCCATTCCAAGTAATCATCATACAACTTTTTTACCATCTTTGACATGGAAAAGAAAGTTCTTTGAAACTCTCTTTCATTTTGAGAAAGACCTTCTTTTGATGCCATCTTCTCACTTTTAGATGTCCTGTTTCTTGATCCAATATCAAGATCTCCTTATACAAGCTCTACTTCACCATGACTTAGATTTTCCCTGGTAATAATGCAAACTCAAACAACCAACTATCAACCTGCTCTGATACCACTTGATCTGAAAATGATCTTTTAAATACTTTGTTTAAGTTTATACATGAGTTGATTTACCATTTAGGAATTAAGAGAAGAATCCTACTAAAAGAAGTTGCAGCCATATAAGAAGTAAAAACAACAAACCATAACACCAAGCTTGATAACAGAGTTTGACACAAGTTTGCCTATGTCTTCGAGCCTTTGTCTCAGTGGGTAAGGCTTCTTATTAATATTCAATGCTTTAAGAATACAAAATAAAGGCTTACATAACATCTCTTGAAACCACCTTTCATATCTGCAACTTCTGGACAGAAACATACATCACCATTGGATGGAACAGGAAATTATGAGACTTTTGAGTATGAAGTCGGCTATGCTCGGCTCGACACCTTGAGATCTGGAAGCACTTTTTTGTTCATCTAATCGGATGCAAAAAAAAGAATTCATATTCAGACTCCCCTCAAAATTCTGCAACTTTTGAGTATAAAGTCAACCTTCTTCTGAACATTCCCTCGGGACCTCCCCTCAACACGATTCCCAGTGTTGCACCCTATCATATCCGTACAGTGTCGATTTTCATGGCAAAATTTTTTTTTTTTCTCGATTTATGTGACCTGCTAAATAATCCAGACTCCACCAAATTTAGGGACAGTTTCCAAACTTAGCGCCAATTATCCAGATTTAGCAAGATTCTGCCATATTTGGAGGATGTCTGTCAGATTTGGTGATAACCGCCAGATTTGGCCTTCTAGAAGGTGCCACATGGCACCTCCTCATTAGGCCTATGTCACATCGCCATTGGCCCGAGCCAGTCACTGTCCACCAAATAATCTTGCACAATCATTGTATAGACTGCCACGTGTCATCCGTACACAACTACCACGTCATCGTACGAACTGTCGCATGTCATCTATACAACCACATCACATTGCAAGTCAGCTACCATCTGTCATCTGTACTACCATCTGTCATCCGTACGGACTACCATGTCATCTTCAATACAGTGCCACGTCAACATCTATACTGTCACGTGTCACCCTACCATGTGTTAGCATCTGTACATTTCCACGTGTCACTTTTGTACAGTGGCACATGTCACTTACGTATTGGTCCAACTCAACCCGAAAATGATGAATTTGATTAACATGTGTCAACTCCTGGTGCTGCCACATCATCATGATGATGTCACCATGATGTCATGATGACATCACCGTGACATATTGCTGACATCATCATTGAATTTGACATGTTGACTTTGACTTTGACTTTTTTCCTCTTTGACCTGATCTTTAGATCGCGATAAACTTTGAATACAGTGTCCATTTTAAGAAAACAATTATGGTCGGAATCGTCACGAAGAGCCCAACGCAATGGAGTTGGTTTCATCTGATTCTGAGAACTTTGATTTTTAGGACTTCCTGGATCCATTTTGGATCAAAGTAAGATTAAAATATTGAGGTCAAATAAAGGAGGTGAATACACGTCAAACGAATTTAATTATTTTTACAAAGAAGCAGGGATTAAGAGAGAGTTGACAACTCCCTGCAACCCCCAACATAATGGGGTTGCATAGAGAAACAATAGATCAATTGTAGAAGCAACTAAAGCGATGGTCTATGAACAAAACTCACCCATGAATGTATGGGCAGAAGCATCTAGTACAACCGTATACGTCCATAACAGAAGTACTCATAAGATATTGGGGAACAAGACACCAGAAGAAGTATCCACCAAAAAGAAGTCATAAATCAGCCTCCTGATAATTTTTTGTTGTCCAATGTACATTCATGTTCCCAAGGAAAAGAGAATGAAGTTGGAGCCTTCAAAAAAGAAGGAAAGCTTCATTGGATATAGTGAGACTTCGAAGGATTACAGAGTATGCATCCCTGGAAAAAGACAGATTGAAATCGGTCAGGACGTTAAATTTGATGAAGGAGAAGCCTTCATAAAATATAGGGAGTCTAAAATGGATGAGGATAGAGAGGAGAGGGAGGATCCAAGGGATGTAGTAATGGTTGACTCTACTCCAAAATAACACATTGTATAAGATCAGAATGAGACAGTAGAGCCAGAGAGACATGTAGATCCACCCAAAGAAGCTATAGTTACTAGGAAGAGACAAAAATGGCACCGGAACACTTTGAAGGAAGTTGAAGGACATGCAAATCCCAGAGGTGCTTTTAGAGAGATAAAGAGACCACACAAGTTTTCTAGCTATGTAGCATTGATGAGTGAAATCATTGAATCAAAACCTTCCAATTTTGAGGAATTTGTTGAGCAACAAGTGTGGAAGGATGCCATGATGGAAGAGTATCAATCCATCATGAAGAATGATGTGTGGGAAGTGGTTCTGAGAACATAAGGGAAGTCAATAGTGACTTCCAAGTGGATCTACAAGATCAAGCATTCTACATATGGAAGCATATAAAAGTACAATGTCAGATTTGTGGCTAGAGGATTCTCCCAGAAAGAGGGAGAAGATTACGATGAGACATTTTCTCCAGTAGAAAAGTACAATTCTATAAGATCTATTATTTCTATTACTTCCGTTATGGGATGGAAATTACACCAGATGGATGTCAAGACAACCTTCATGAATGGTGTTATTGAGGAAGTAGTGTACATAGAGAAGCCACAAGGTTTTGTAATCGATGGGAAGGAGTCCCATGTCTATAGATTGAAGAAATATTTGTATAGACTTAAGCAGTCACCTAGGGCATGGTATTCCAGAATAGACAGTTATCTTATCAGCTTAGGGTTTACCAAGAGTGATGCAAATCCCAACCTTTATTACAAGGATGAAGATGGTTTCCCATTGATTTCGGTCCTATATGTGGACGACTGTTTTCTTACAGGCGATGATAATCTCATAGATGGGTGCAAGAGGGATCTCACTTCATAGTTTGAAATGAAGAATCTAGGTCCGATGCACTATTTCTTGGGATTAGAGGTGTGGCACAGGAAAGATGAGATTTTCCTTAGCCAAGGAAAATACACAGTTGAGATCCTGTAGATATTTGGGATGATGGAATGCAATTCCATGGCCACACCTATGGTTACGAAATTTGAATCTCTCGAGTGGTTCATATTCATATTTGGTTGATCCCGCGATGTACAGACAATTGATCAGATCATTGATGTACCTGGATAACACCAGGTCGGACATGTGCTTTGCAGTGAACACCTTGAGTCAGTACATGGTTGAGCCTAGACATGTATATTGGATAATAGCAAAGCATGTGTTGAGGTATATGCATGGTACAATTGGATATGGGCTTAGATGTGTCTCAGATTGTGAATTCAAGTTGCAATGTTATACATACCCTGAATGGGAAGGGAGTGCAGTGGATGGGAAAAACACATGAGGATGTTGCTTCAATTAGGGATGAAGTATGATCTCATGGTTGAGAAAAAAACAGACGTCAATGGCACTCAATACAACAGAGGCAGGATATATTGCAGCCAGTGTTGCAAGTTGTGAAGCAGTGTGGCTGCAGAAGTTGCTTGCATGGTTATTTGATCTAGAGTTGAAGCCAACTTTGATATATTGTGATAATCAAAGTTGTGTGAAACTTTCAGGGAATCCAATATTTCATGAAAATTCAAAGAATATAGAGACAAAAAACCATTACATCTGAGAAATGGTGCAGAGAGGAGCAGTGGAGCTCTAGTACATATACACAAATGAGAAGATAGCAAACATTCTCTCCAAGACTCTACCTAGAGTAAAGTATGAGTACTTCAGAGACAATCTTGGCGTGATGCAGAATGTCCACCCTCCTTGAGAGAAAGGTGTGATGTTTCTCCTCTAGCAGGCTTCCCTTTTGGAAAAGTGTTTCCCATATCAGTCATGTGGAGTGACTGAGGGAGTAATGTAGTAGTCTTTCCCAGTAGATGGGTGTGAATGAGACTACCAGGAGAGAAGAAACAACATAGCATATTCATGGAGACTATTGGATTGCATGGTAGTAGCTTTGCAGCTACTAGTTGATTGCAAATTATGACTATGGTTGATGGCATGGTAGTAGTTGCGTGCTACTAGTTGATTGTTTCATATTCATGGAGACTATTGGACTTCATGGTAGTAGATTTGAAGCTACTAGTTGATTGCATATTATGACTATGGTTGATGGCATGGTAGTAGTTGTGTGCTACTATTTGATTTGTGTATAGTCATGGAGACTATTGCACTACACGATAGTAGCTTTGAAACTACTAGTTGATTGTAGATTATGACTATGGTTGATGGCATGGTAGTAGTTTTGTGCTACTAGTTGATTGTTGCATAGTCATGGAAATTATTGGACTGCATGGTAGTATCCTTTCAACTACTAGTTGATTGCATATTATGATTGTGGTTGATGGCATGTCAGTAGTTGTGTGCTACTAGTTGATTGTTGCATAGTCATGGAGACTACTGGATAGCATGATAGTATCTGTGTGCTACTAGTTGATTACTATGTAGTCGTGACAGTATAGTAGTAGCTTTGTGATACTAGTTGATTCTTGGATAGCATGGTAGTAGCTTGTTGATACTAGTTGATTGTTGGATTGCATGGTGGTAACTGTATGCTACTAGTTGATTACAATATAGTCATGAGATTATAATTTTGTGCTACCAAACAACATGGTAGTAGCCGTGGGGCTACTAGATGATTGCAGGATAGTCTTAAGACTATGGTAAGAAGACATCTTGTAAGAATGCCTCCCTAGTTAATATGGAGTGTTCATGTTTTGGTAGTTTTGAGAGGTATTTTCCTCCTGGAAAACCTTTCTTAGAAGAGACGAAGATTCCAAAAGTCAAAGGAAGACCATTGAATAGTGGAAGAACACCCCAGAAGGAAATCGTCCCACAAGAAAAGATAAAGGGAAAATAGAATTTCCCATAGAATAAGTAGGCCCCAACTGAAGTGACTTGAAGAATAAAAATAAGGTGACATGTTGCTTATTTGTACACACACACTCACTCACTCAGCTATCTCACTCAAGAAGAAGGCGCAAGTCTGAGGCAAGGAGAAGACACAAATCTGTAGCAACTAGGGCTCTTGGTTTTTCTTAGTGGTGGTTTCTCTTGTATGCTATCCCTAGGAAGAGGTGCACTAGTTTTGTATGATGTTTTTGTTGCAACTGTTGGTGCTCTATCTTTATTGGTGCACTAGTATTGTATCAGGTTTTCTTCATTATCTGTTTTCTCTTGTGAAGAAGATATTTTTCATGGTTTGATTGTATTATCAAAAGGAATCTATCTAAGAAAGTTCAGTTAGGTTTTTCTCCGAGTTTGGGGTTTTCCTGGGATAACTCTTATGTCTTCTTGTGCTTGTTTATGCTGCTCATATTTTATTATATAGTATATGGTTATTGAATTTTAAAAGAATATCTAAATATATTGGTAATCCTGTTGCTTTGAAAATTTTAAGAAAATATAACAATACAAAACCAAGGATAATACACAATGTTGAGTCCACTCAAGATGTTAGCACTCCATGGGCACAAATTGAAGAGGTTATAAATGACCTCGCTAAGAACCAAACCTTCATGATGAACAAGATCACTAATATGGAGAGGTCACATAAACAAGCCCCCAAGCCTGCTTTTAGGGGGAAACCTCAAAATCCTAGCTAGACATGGAGACCTCGAGCTCCTAATGAACAAAAGGTTCCCAACACTCTATCCCCCTCAAACATTGTAGATGATACTCCTTGGTGTTTACCTTGTGGGGATACACATTGGGAACATGAGTTCCGAATGAATAATGAGGAATATGATCAAATGAATGCCTTTGATACCATAAATCATATCTTTGCAATATCTCCTCAAGTATGCCTCAATATCACACCTAAACAACTTGAGGAAGGAAAGAGGGAAGAATCCATGAGGGATAGGATCGATATCACAAGTGATATTGATGAGGAATCAAGGGAGAGACTTAGGAAGAAGGAATTACAAGTATACATAAGACGAAGAAGTGCACCACAAGCTCCACCCAGTGACCCTAAGCCCCCTCAACAAGGACCTCCTACGCCAACAATAAATCCTCCTCCTAGTCCCACTTTACCAAAGACGAGTGATATTACCTTGAATATTGACATATACAATGTATTGGTAAAGATAAATGTACTTGTACCTCTAAAAGAGATCAATAAGATTCCTTCGATGAAAAGAAAAGTTGAGAATTTATTTAAAGTACAAGGTGAACCTATGGACCCTCCTATAATGTTGCAAGCTAACCATTTTAGACCACAATAAGATGATAACCCATCGTTATTCATCTCATTGCAAATAAAATATAAACTCTTGAATAGTTGTATGCTTGACTCAAGAGCAGGTGAAAATATTATGTCCTTGAAGGTAATGAGGAAATTGGGTTTGGAAACCACAAGGCCTTACAAAAATGTGTGCAATATTGAATCTACGGACATTTACACACATGGTGTAATAGATAAAGTGAAGTTCGACCTCGATCGATATCCTCAAATAGTTTTCCTACTGGACATTGTGGTCATAATTGTCCTAGATGTATGGGGAATGCTCTTGTCTAGAAATTTTGTTGCAATGTTGGGTGGTACCTTGCAGATGGACTTGACCTATGCTACTATACCTATGGTGATGATATTTATGTCCACCTTCCCAAATTAACCATGGAAAAGAATCATGTTGAAGAGATTGACCTTGACCCTAAAATAGGGGAACTCCCTGAAGCACTCAAGAAGTCTCTTCCAAAGTTTTTCCTAGATGACCTCCCTTTCACCCAAGAAGAATATTTATGCTATAGAATGGCATACGAAGGAAGATTACCAGCAACAACTAGACAAGTACAAAGGTAAGGAAATTGGCTCCATCAAAATAATGAAGAAATTTGATAAGGATTTATTGATTACAATGATCCAGGAGGATGTTCTACAATGAAAATACCACCCCCTCCCTCAAATAAATATAACAGGGTAATACAAGAAGAAATCGAATTTAAAGGAGGGGATGAAAAACAAGGAGATTTGGTCTTAGAGTGGGATACAAGGAAGGGCCAGTGTGATACACAAAAGGAGTTTGAGAAATTTTGGTTGGGTCCCTACAAGACTAAAAAGAATTTTGTCAATGATTCTTATTACTTATCCACATTGCAGGGAAGGAGGCATCCACTACCAGTTAGTGGGTCCCTTCTCAAGCCCCTTCACGGGGAAGAGACTTGACTTCTTGAACTAACATAGATTAGAGTAGGTAGGTTAGGCATTTGCATCTTGCATTTCATTTGTATATATGTTGCATAAGGCATATCATGCTAGTATAGTTGCATCTTCTTGCATATACATATTGAATTCTTATTTGCAAATAATGAATACATGTTAGGAAATTTCATTTTACCATTTAATGTCTTGCTTTATCATTTTGTAGCTAAGGAAAAATTTATTTTCAAGCATGGTTTTGGATTATCATTGACAGCAAGCGGATCACATCCACCGGGAGAGACTTCCAAAGTGATTTTTTGGTTGAAGTGGGTGAAGGATTGTAGGTCTTGGACAACCATATATGTTGAGGTTCTCATGCGCTTTACGGTGAGCACATGTCCCCATGTTGGATCCAAATGTTAGCCCCCCATGCCTAGGGGTAACTAGAGGAGATCATGTCTCGAGGCCTGCAATGGAGAACATGATCTACACCATGATGATGATGATCAACATGTCCACATATGGAAGCCTAAAAAACCCCCTCATTTTCCTCCTAGCACAGATCAACCAAGGATCATCACGTTCAAGCAACCCAGAGTATGGGAGATGGTAAGTTATTGTCCCAATGAGGTATGTTAGTCCTTCTTTCATGTGAAGTGTTGTGCTTAATTTTCCAGGCATGTGGATGAGGAGCTTTGGTTGAATTTAGATATTGGATCAATGGTTTGGGAAATTGTGTCAATTTCCTTATTTCACCTTGGTGGTCGGCGTATTATGCCCTAGTCATGTGTTGTCACCGCCTAGGGAAAAGGGGTAAAACTGGGGGGGGGGGCTCCCAAGGGTAACATTATGCTCCCAATCATACTTAACACTTTCCATCATGGATCCTCTCATATTATACTAAACTTCAGTTATGGTCCATTCTCTCATGAGAAGAGGGGCTTAATTCCCAGAGGTTGTTTCCCAACTACTATAAAAGAATAAGAAAATGATGCTAGAAAATAAATTAAACATAGAAAAGAAGGACCACCAAAAGTCAATCCAACTTGATCTATACTCATTCATTGCTCTCCCCGATCCCAAAAAAGAAATGTTAAAGCTTGAAACCTTTTAAAGGGGACTAGCAAATATAATATAAGAAGCGAGGATTGGAAAGATGGATAATAAAGGGGTTTGGAAAAAGGTGGCATGCAAATATTGGGTAAATCAAGAACAAGAAAATCCTTTACAAAAATGTTGATAGAGATGGATTAACACCATAAGACATGAAGTAATTCCTAAACCATATAACTTTCACACTTACTCTTGGTGGGTTTTTACTTTCCCTTATCACTCTTAGGACATATCCCTCTAATCGGGTTATTTTATTTCTTTTCTAGGTCACACGCCTAATAGGGTTGGATGAAGGCCCTCCCATACTTAAACTTGGTAATTCACATGGGGTCTTTGGATGGTGTGATGCTTGAAGCAGATATTGAGGTGAATTATATTACATGGCTTATATCTTAAGTTGTAGCTCACTTTGTATGTTTTAAGGACTAATGTTTCTTATGAACTATGGATAACCATGTTTTATAATGTGGCTTGTTTTAGATGCCCCTGCCATGGTTCTTGAGGGATGTCTTGGGATTGCACTCGGGATGTTGTTCCTTTATTACAGAACTTTGACACATGTCATGGACATTAGTGTGTCATACAAAGACTCACCACCCTTAGAAAGTGTCTATCACATTCTCAGGACCTTGGATGATAGACATATGGGATTGGTTTGAGCATTTATGGATCGCTACACATATGGGATGGAAGCCCCACAAGGTGGGAAGGGTACCCCGGAGCTTTTATGCATTGAGGATGGAGGACGTTACAGTACAAGATGTCTTGACATCAATTGTATATGTGATTTCATCCCTCTCATCCTCGGATGTGACCTTTGGTGACCCTTGACGCCATCTTCTTGGCTAGGGTTTGATGGATGGATGGGTACTGAAGATCATTGGCATGGATTTGGGTGATAAAACACCTCACTTCACACTCTATCACCCTCGAAGGATGCCACTTAGCCTTTGGAGGCCAAATGTTTTTCTTTGGAGGCATGATGTCACCCTCTCCTAGTACGACACCACCCTTCTACCACATAATGTCACCCTTTTTAAGGTTTTTTTATGTTTTTTTGTACTTTGGCATATTGTTAGAGGAAAATTGAGGGGTCAACCCTTCTTTAATTATGTTTTTAAAAAATTATGTGGAAAAATTAAGGCCACCCTCACATTTCATTTGATGATCATATTTTCTCACCATTTGTGAGAGGAATTTTGAAATGTTTTCCCTCTAAGGGTTACTAGCTCTTTTCTACTAATGCACTATGCTTGGAGGATCAATTGTGGCTGGTTTTTCTGATTTTGGATGGAAATTTATGCAATTAGGGTTTCATCTCTTGGTTTCTTCCATGAAGTGAATTTTCTGCAATTTATTCTTATGCTATTAATGTTTCATGATAAATTTGCTTTATTATGATATGATGTCTTTCTTGGTGAAACCCTAAGAGATGAACATAAGTTCTTCTTCCTCTCACAAGGTATTGTTACCAAAAATTGTGAAAGAATCCTTGCTAGGGTCAGAACCCTAAAACCCTAAAGTGATAGCACTTTAGTATTTTATCCCTAGACTTTTGGTTTTGACCTAGTTGAAGGTACAAGAAGGGAGAAATAGTTTCTAGGGCCCAAATGTGCTTGCACTCTAGAAATCCTTCTCCTCAAGATTCAAAACCTAAGGCCCTAATGTTCTAGCACCTTAATATTGAATCATACCTCATGGTTTCAAATAGGCCATCATTCAAGCTTAGTTTCATTTTCTCTTATAATACTCCATGAACCTTAAAAAGGAACTGGTTTTAAATATTTATCATGGTGAACTAATCAACAAAATATTTCTTTCAACTCTCTTCAGCATTCTACTAATCTAACTAACACTAACATTGGCAAACTCATTGGATAATTTGTTGTTGTTACAAAGTTTGCTACAGCCTTGTGACAACACTCTAATTTGTTGCATACACTCTTGTAAAGGTGGCTTAACTTGTTCAGAAACTTCTTTAGACAATTCGATATTATTGTAGTGGATGTATGCTAAGTTTTCATGGTCAATTTTTGAATTTATGAGAACTAATTGTTGATTTTATTATAAATTGTTTATTCTTGTTATATAATTATTTATTGTTGCAATTTTACAACGACCATTGCAACTTATATTGTCCGGTGTCTTTAGGAGGTGTCAGTTGCATGTTTGTACTTGGAAATAATCATATATATGTTGTAAAGTGTTATTGTTCTGGGAAGGTATTCAAACAAATTCATACCTATTTTTCTACCTTGGCCTAAATCAATCTTTATGTGATAAAGAGAGGATTCATGTGCCAAGTGGTGGGTTCATTTGACTTGATGAGGCAGGTGAAAGAAAATTGTCCAGCTATTGATGTAATCATGAGTGACAATGACATTCAGGTCAAATCGACCCATGTTTTTGAAGTACCCTTATTTTTCTTAAGGAGGGGGTTGATAAATTAATTCACCATTCCTTTTTAATCTCCCCAACTCTAGACGTTTTGATCCTTTAGTAAGAGAGTCGGCCACACTATTTTGTTGTTGAAGAACGTGTTAATATTCAACATGAAGAAACTTTTTTTCCTCATAGGAAATTCCCTCATATATTTGTTGTAGGCTAGGATGCTTATTAAAACTTAGTATTCAAATCCCTTTGATTATCAATTCAGAGTCACCTATCACTGCAATTTTTTGCTTTCATACTTTCGCTAATGAGTTTTAGTCCAAAATAAATCGTTAAATCTTCTACTTGGTTATCGGGCATTTTTCCTAACCCCCATTCATGTTTTTTTAATTCGTTTCCATTGGGATCATAGATGATCCCCCTCACACATGTCGCCTATCAATCTTGACCTAATCATTAACACTCAAAAGAGAGCATGTTCCTTGTACTAGTAAAGCACATTCGATATAAGGGATTTTAAGTTCCCTAGAAGAACAAATGTGTTTGTATGAAAAAAATTGTGTGGATATTTGGATTCCTATCCCTACAATCCTAACCTAACTATAAATTATTGTGTGCCCTCAAGAGAGGAACTAAGTTGGTTATTAAGTTTCTTTCTTTTTAAAAGGTTATATTTGGCATAATGAACCAAGTTTTTTTTATTTAAGGTGTGCAAAGGAAGTATTTTGAATTTCTAATCATTTTTTATTCACCAAATTAGGTCACTTGTGAGTCCAAGGCATGATCCAATAGAAACTCCTTTAGGCCCTTCATTTGTATGTACAAGTGAGTTATAACAAAATTGACAAATGCTTGAAGTGAATGTTAGAGATAAATTGTTGAATTAAAGTTGAGGAAAAGTACAAAAAAATTGCAAGAGATAACTACGTAAATAAAGGATTTCATTATACTTGATATAGATATATTTCTTTAATGTTTTTAGCAATACAATAAATAAAAAAACAACTAAACAGTGGCAAAGAGTGAAGAAAATGTAAATGCAAAATAAAGTGAAGAATTGTAAAAGTGATAAATACTTGAAATAATGACTACATTCCCTACGTACAATGTTCTTTAATTACTAATCATATCAAACTAAACAACATAATTAGGATAATCAATACTTTCTGAAAAATTGAAATTGCCTAAGAAACTTCATAACACAATGAATTAATGCTAAAACAATCAATTTGAATAGGGTTGTGTGAGCTCTAATTAAGACAATTGCATGGAATTGGAATTTACATATCTACCAAAACTAGGGTTTGCATGAATCACACATAAAAACAATGTACCAAGTGCACCAAAAGGTTGTGCAAGTTTTACACATGAAACCTACACAAATGGTGCGGGACTCAAAGAAAATCCCACGTGAATAGTGAAAAACAGAGATGCAAGGGGTGTGAAACGTTGAGATTCAAAAAGTTGATATTTTTCAAAACATTGCCTCTTCCTATAGATGATTAAGGAAACAAAAAAGGATAAAATGAGCCCACTGGCAACCAGAAGTCAAAACTAAGCATAAAAACACCTTATAAGTTAGATAAATGGATCTAAAACCAAATTAGAGGAACACTAATTTGCATTCTGCATTGGAGATTTTGACATAATGGTGTACCGAAATCCTCAATTAGCAACTTGCTAATAGACAAAATGAAAGGAGTGGAACAAGAATATGAGAAAGAACATCAGCTTGTAAGCATAATAAAATCATTATAATAAGCATTAACCCATGAATTGAATAACCAAATAGCATTCAAATGGTAGATTTTTAGGGAAAGAAGCAATGCTTGATTTTTATTCTAAGGGGACATAAATAAAACATGAAATATGTCACCTAATAAAAGTTGTTTTTAGAAGACAATCTCCAAACATCTTTGTTGGGAGTGTTCTTAATTCTTCTTGTATGCTCAATCTCAAACTCCATTGTATGTGGGTAGCATGTCCCCTTGTGGATGGCCACTTGGAATGGAAAACAAGAGGGAAAGAATGTGATCAATGAGAATATGGTGGCCTTTTTATCTCATTCCTCCAACATGACTATACGATGAATTCATCCTTCATAATGCATGTCCATGGATCCTTTGTTGTTTCATGGGAACAAGTTAAGGAAAGAATAAAGTCATAGTGATAGTCATCCTCTCAAAAGGATAAGGAACTAGAAGAAAAGAAGAAGATTGATGAACCCAGGAAACAAAAAGAGGAAGTAGATGAGAAATATAAACAAGTAGTTGAACCATACAGACTAAAACAGGAAGTTGTGGCT
>JASDQU010101284.1:258956-284957 GCA_032191745.1 Picea mariana
CCCGACCATGCTTAACACTTTCCATCTTGGACCCTCTCATTCTATAAATAACTTCGGCTATGGCCCATTCTCTCATGAGAAAAGGGATTGGATGCCTAGAGGTTATTTCACAACTTCTATAAAAGAATAAGAAAATTATGCTAGAAACAAAAGTGAACATAGTAAATAAGGACCACCAAACGTCGATCCAATTTGAGATCTACTAATTCAATGGTCACCCCGGTCCCAAAAAATTAATTCTAAAACTTGAAACATTTTAAAGGGGACTAACAAATATAATATAAGAAGCATGGATTGGAAATATGGATAAAATGGGGTTTGGAAAAAGGTGGCACACAAATATTTGGTAGCTCAAGAGAAACCACACCCTCCACAAAGGCACTCATAGAGATGGATTAACACTATAATCCATGAAGTAATACCTAAACCATATCACTTTGACACTTGATATTGGTGGGTTTTTACTTTCCCTTGTCACTCTCAGTAACTACCCTTCTACTTGGGTTATTTTATTTCCTATCTAGGTGGCATGCCTAATAGGGTTGGATGAAGGCCCTCCCATACTTCAACTTGGTAACTTGCATGGGGTCCTGGGCTGGTGTGATGCTTGAAGGGGATACTGCGGTGAATTATCTTACATGGATTGTATATTAAGTTGTATCTTACATTGTATGTTTTAAGGACTATAAGTTCTTATGAACTTTGTCTAACCATGTTTTATACTTTGGCTTATTTTGGATTCCCTGACATGGTTCTCAAGGGATTTTCTCACCTTTCACCGAGGACGTTGTGCCTTTATTGTAGGAATTTGACACATCATATGGAGAGTAGTGGGTCATCCAGTGAATCACCACCCTCAGATAGTGGATCTCACATTCTTAGGACCTTCGATGATGGGCATATGGGATTGGTTCAAGCAGTTCTGGTCATTAAGCCACACATATGGGATAGAATCCCCATAGGATGGGAAGGGTACCCCGGGTATTTTGTGCATAGAGGATGGAGGAAATTGTAGTAGAAGGTCTCTTGAAATCACTTGGATACTTTATTTCACCCATCTTAGCCTCAGACATGGCCTTTGGAGGCCCTTGATGTCAACTTTTATCCCTTAACGCCATATTCTTGGCTAAGGTTTGATGGATGGATAGGTACCAGAGATGATTGACATCGATTTGGGTGAGGAGACACCTCAATTCACACTCTTTCACTCCTAGAGGATACCAATTTTCCTTTGGAGGCCTAATGTTTTCCTTTGGAGGCATGACATCACCCTCACCTTACATGATGTCACCCTTCTAGCACATGATGACGTCACCCTTTTTAGGGTTTAATTATGTGTTTTTGTATTTTGGCATATTGTTAGAGTAAAATTAAGGGGTCAACCCCACTTGAATTATGTTGTTAACAAATTATGTGGAAAAATTGTATTAGGGTGGCCTCATATAAAAAGGCCACCCTCACATTTCATTTGATAATCATCTTTTCTCACCATTTGTGAGAGAACTTTTGAATTTTTGACCCTCTAAAGGTTACTAGCTCTTTTCTACTCATGCACTATGCTTGGAGGATCAATTGTGGATGGTTTTTTATTATTTTAGATGGAAATTTATGCAGTTAGGGTTTTGTCTCTTGGTTTCTTCCATGAAGCAGGTGAATTTTATGCAATTTATTCTTATGCTATTAATTTTTCATAGTAAATTTGTCATCTTATGCTAAGACGTCTTGCTTGGTGAAACCCTAAGAGAGGAACATAAGTGCTTATTCCTCTCACAAGGTAATTTTGTCCAAAATTTGTGAAAGAATCCTTTCTAGGGTTAGACTCCTAAAGCCCTAAAGTGATAGCACTTTAGGATTTTAGCCCTAGACTTTCGGTTTTTACCTAGTTGAAGCAACAAGAAGGGAGAAACAATTTATAGGGCCCAAATGTTCTTGCGCTCTTGAAATCCTTCTCCTCAAGATTCAAATTCTAAGGACCTAATGTGCTAGAACCTTAGGATTTGAATCATACCTCTTGGTTTCAAATACACAATCATTCAAGCTTAGTTCCATTTGTTGTTAAAAGATTCCACGACCCTTAAAAAGGCACTGGTTTTAAATCTTTCTCATGGTGAATTGATCAACAAACACTCTCTTTCATCTATCATAAGCATTCTACAAGCCTAACTAACACTAACATTGGCCAACTCATTGGATGATTTTCTGATGTTACAAAAGATTGATACATCCATCTAATAAGACTCTAATTTGTTGCATAGACTCTTGTAAAGGTAGATTAAATTGTTTACAAATTTCCTTAAACAATTGGATATTATTCTAGTGGATGTATGACAATTTTTCATGATCAATTGTTGCATTTCTAAGCACTAATTGTTGTTTTGTTTTAAATTTTTTATTGTTGTTATATCATTGTTTACTACTACAAATTTACAATATCCATTGCAACTTATCTTGTCCAGTGTCTTTAAGCGGTATTAATTGCATGCTTGTACTTGGAAATAATCATATATATTTTGTAAAGTGTTATTGTTCCGGGAAAGTACTCAAATAAATTCATACCTCTTCTGCTACCTTGACCTAGACCAATCTTTAGGTGATCAAGAGAGGGGGTGGTAGGCTTGGCTACCATACTTTCTACTTTGATCCCTTGAGGTCAATTCTCCCTTGTGGTGGATCTCTGCCATCACTAAAACGAAGGAAGTACTTACTAAGGTGACGGTGGTAGTATCTTCCATAGTTAAGAAATATTTTAGGGACTTGAGGTGGGGCTTTTCACAAGTACAAATCTTGCGATAACATTTTGGAACCATTGTCAGGGAGGATTGAGTCATTCTCCTCAATGACATATATTTCGTAAACTTTCTCCTGAATCTCTTATCTATCAAGTTTACCTGGCGACTCCATTGAGGGTGATTCCCTCACCTTCCTTTGATGATCCAAGGTTTATCATCTGGAGACTCCAAAAATTTCAAGGAGGTATACTAACCCTCATAAGGCCTACAGTAGAAGGGTTCCTCACAACTCACTTGTAGTAAATTTCCTTGTTTGGTTAAAACCTTCCTTTGCCTACAAGAGTATTAATACCATGGATCAACTTGAAGAAACGTTTCTTAAGAGGTATAGTACTAAAGAGGATCCAAACCTATTGTTTATGTGACTTACTGAAATAAATAAGTTGGAAAATGAAATTGTTAGAGAATTTGATACCAATTTTGAAAAGTTGCTTCAACAAATATCTATCAATCATCACCCTGGGAAATATTACCTTCTCTTCCTCTACATCAAGGCTTTCATAAGGAACTTTGGGTAATTTCTCTAGGAAAATGGTCCAAATACCATTGAAGAAGCCCGAGAGATGGTTGCAAAAATTGAGCCTAATTTTTCATCATGCAAGTTAGAACCTTTCTATGCCCCGAGAGCCAAGCTCAATACATGTTGATGTTTTGGTAGCTACGGGAGGTATTTTCCTCATGGATTTTTTTTTTAGAAGAGAATAATATTCGAGAATCCAAAGGAAGACCATTGAACAGTGGAAGAACAACCCAGAATAGAAGTCAACCCACAAGAAAATATAAAGGGGAAATAGAATTTCCCAGAGAAGAAGTCGGCTCAACTAAAGTGACTTGAAGGATATAAATAAGGTGATGTCTTGCTCACTTGTACACACAAAATCACTCACTCGGGTATATCACTCAAGAAGAAGGCACAACTCTGAGGCAAGGAGAAGTTGCAGCTCTACAAAAACTGGGGTTCTTGGTTATTCTTGTTGGCGGTTTCTCTTGTGCGCTATCTCCGGGAAGAGGTGCGTTGGTTTTGTATGATGTTGTTTTTGTAGTTGTTGGTGCTCTATATTTATTGGTGTGCTATTCTTGTATCATGGGTTATTCATTATCCGATTTCTCTTGTGAAGAATATCTTGTTCATGGTTTAATTATATTATCAGAAGGAATCTATCTAAGAAAGGTCGGTTGGGTTTTTCCCCGGGTTTGGGGTTTTCCCAAGATAACTCTTGTGTCTTATTGTACTTGTTTATGATGCTTGTATTTTATTATATGGTATATGGTTATTGAATGTTAAAATAATATCTAAATACACTGGTAATCATATTGCTCTAAAAAATTTAAGAAAATCTAGCATGGTATCAGAGTTGGTTACCTTCAGAACAATTTAACCACTGGAAGGAAAGATCCTAAGATTTGCAGCTACACATTCCTTTTTGAAGCTCGTTGAGAAATTGTTCAAATTTTTTGGTACTATATACACCTCAAAGAAACTCTCCTAACCCTAGTGCACTCGCCGCACCTCTCAGATTGCAGTTTGGTGAAGTTTGAAATTTTGCAAATTTCAGATCTAAGGTTTCTACCAATTAAAATGATTACTAGTATGAGAGTTGAGGATAGGTTGATGGAGAAGACAAATTCAAATCATGGAAGCATAAAATAATCCTCATTCTAGAAGAGAATGATTTTTTGGATCATGTCAAGCAAGTTATCCCATAACTAGAAGAAGCGGATGCCAAAGCAAAGTTTAAGAAGAATGAAATCAAGGACAAGAGGATCTTGACAGATTCAATCAAAGATCACTTGATACCCAATGTATCAGAATTGAAGACACCAAAGGAGATATTTGATGCCTTAAATAGACTATATGAAAGCAAGAACACCAGTAGGAAGATAAACCTAAGGCATCAAATACAAAATGTGATGATGAACAAGTCAGAAATAGTTTCAAATTACTTCATGAGAATTTCACAAATCAAGGACCAGCTAGAAGTGATTGGAGATTTAGTGGACGATATAGAGCTTGTGACCACTACTCTTAATGGATTTCATTCTTATTGGGACCCATTTGTTCAAGAAATATGTGCAAGAAGCAAGTTGCCCAAATTTGACAAGTTGTGGACAAACTGTAGCCAAGAAGAATCTAGATTGATATCCAAATCGTAGATGACAAATGATGAAAAAAACCAAGCTCTTGTTGCTCATGTGAAGAAAAGGAAAGAAAGGAGAAGTACCATTCCAAAGAAAACTATAAGACCAAACAAAAAGAAGGATGTATCTAAAATCAGATGTTACACTTGTAAAAATTGGAACATTATGCCTATCAATGTACTCATGGGAAAAGAAAGAGGAAACATCATGCACATACAACATATATGGAAGAGTTCACACCTTAGAATAAGTCAAAAGAATTAAAGGTTAAAGAATATTTCTTTGTCTCAGCTCTCACAAGTACTATCACTTAAGGAAGTGATATTTGGCTCGTGGATAGTGGTGCTTCCAAGCACATGACCGGGTTCAGAAGTTCCCTCACGAAGTTGACATAAAAGAGTTTTTCCCTTTAGGTGGAACTTGGGGATGATTCCAAGAATGTAGTCAAATGAATAGGAGAAGCCTCCTACCATCTTGGTTCAGGTAATTCTATCTCAATTAAATATGTATTATTTGTACAAGTCTTAAAGAAGAATCTTCTTTTTATTTCTACTTTAGAAGATAAAGGCTTCAGAGTAGCATTTGTGGATGTCCAAATTTATTCTATGGCCCAAGGGTTCAAATATTGATTTAGCTAATGTGATTGGTGTTCGATAAGGAGGATTGTATAAATTTATGGGACACCCAAAACAAGCCCTTGTACATAACAATGTCAGCTCTAGTGAGTTATGGCACCGAAGACTTTCTCACCTCAATTACATAACATTACCAATTTTGAGCAAGATGGTTACAGTTCTACCAGATATTTAGGTAGAACATGATGGATTTTGCAAAGGATGCACAGTTTCCAAGAATGCCAAGGGAATATTTTCAAGAAGTGACAACAGATCCAAGGGGATCTTGGAAATTATACATTCAAATGTATGTGAACAAATGACAATGCCTTCTATAGGTGAATTTTTGTACTATGCCATTTTCATTGATGATTACTCACATAAGACATGGATCTATTTCTTGAAAGCAAAAGATGAAGTGTTCACCAAGTTTCAAGAATTCAAGGCTTTAGTAGAAAATCTCTCTGGAAGTATGATCCGAAAATGATATTTTAAAGACTTTGGTTAAGTTTATGCATGATTTGACTTACCATTTAGGATTTAAGAGAAGAAGCTTAATGAAAGAATTTGCAGCCATATAAGAAGTAAAAACAACAAACCATAACACCAAGTTTGATAACAGAGTTAGGCACAATTTTTCCTACATCTACGAGCCTTTCTCTCAGTGGGGAAGGATTCTTATTAATCTTCAATGATTTAAGAATACAAAAGAAAGGCTTACATAACATCTCTTGAAACCACCTTTCATATCTGCAACTTCTTGACAGAAACAAACATCACCATTAGTTGGAACAAGAAATTTTGATACTTTTGAGTATGAAGTCGACTATGCTTGGCTCAAAACCTTGGGATATGGAAGAAATTTTCTGTTCGACTACTTAGATGAAAATACAGAAGCCATATTCAAACTCCCCTCGAAATTATGCAACTTTTGAGTATAAATTCGACCTGCTTCTGAACAGTCCCTCGTGACTTCCCCTTGACACGATTCTCAATGTTGCACCCTTCAGATCCGTACATTCTCGATTTGCATGCCAAAAACACTATTTTTTCTCGATTTCCATGCCCGACTAAATAAGCCAGACTACGCCAAATTTAGGGACAGTTTCCAAACTTAATGCCAATTATCCAGATTTAGCGAGATTTTTCCAGATTTGGAGGATCTCCGTCAGATTTGGTGGTAACTGCTAGATTTGGCAGAACCTCCAGATTTGGCCTTCCAGAAGGTGCCACATGGTGCCTCCTCATTGGTCCATGTGTCACCTCTCCATTGGCTCGAGCCACATCATTGTCTGCCATGTCATCCCACACAATCATCGTACGGACTGCCACATGTCATCCGTATGGATGCCACATCATCGTATGGACTGCCAAATGTCATTCCTACGACCACGTCACTCTGCAAGTCATCTACCATGTGTCATTTGTACTACCATGTGTCATCCGTATGGACTTCCATGTCATCGTCCGTATGGTGCCACGTCAACATACATACAGTGCCAAGTGTCACCCTACCACATCAACATCTATACTGCCACGTCAACATCAATATTGCCACGTCAACATTTGTACTTCCACATAAACATCCTTACTGCCACGTTTCAACATCCATATGGTTCCACGTGTCACTTTCGTACAGTGCCATGTGTCACTTATGTACTGGTCCAACTCAACTCGAAAACGTCAAATTTGACTAACACGTGTCAACTCCTGGTGCTTCCGTGTCATCATGTTGACATCAGCATGGCATCATGCTGACATCATCATGATGTATTGTTGGCATCATTGTTGACTTTGAACTATTGACTTTGACTTTGACTTGTTTCTTGTTTGACCTAGTCTTCAGATTGCAATAACTTCTGCATACAACGTCCATTTTTAGAAGAAAAAAAATATATATATGACCGAAATCGGTACGACGCACCAGATACAATGGCGCTAGTTTCGTCTGATTATGAGAACATTGATTTTTAGTCTTTCCTAGATCCATTTTGGATCATTCCTCCCCAATAAGACCTTTTAGTACTCCAAAAGGATATTAACCAGTCATCAAGTGTGAGATAGGCCTCCCCACTTGTGCTTTGTCTTTAAAATTTGTCCTGTGCACATGTCACATCATAATCAATTGCATAATAACCATGGCAACTGAAAGCATATTGTTATCCATTTGAACTCGTTCACATCTTACTGAATTCACTACCATCCATGTAGAAAACATTAGCAGCGATAACATCATAAATATGACTGAAACTGAACCCATATGTTTGGTGTGCTTGCACGACATTAACTTATCTTGAATATCAACTAATTTACTTAGAACAATTATAGGTGTATTGCTTGCATAAGTTGCCTTCTTTAATTGTTCCATTGTTAGAAGAGATTGATTTGCTTTTATGTGATGAGCATGTACAACATATTCATTGCATTCTTTAGTTAAGTGATATTGATCTTGTTCCCTGTAGAAGATTTCTTTGTGATCATATAAATAAGGGTTTCCTAAGACCATTCAACATGTTTCTAGTGGCACCACATCACATGTTACTTCATCCACATACTTAGATGTAATTCCAAACTTAATTAAACATTGCTTTGTTATGGGTAATTTATGATCTTTGCTTATCCAATTTAGTGAATAGGGTTTGTGATGCATCTTAATGTTTAATCCCAATTTATTAACCACTTCTTCTTGAATTAAGTTAGATTGAGATCCACTATCTATCAATGTATTGATCTTAGTATGTTTCATTATGACCCTTATATGAAACACTTTAATTCTTGAATCAAAATCATCACCAATTTTACCTGTCAAACCAATTGTTGTGATATTAGACTCATCACATGAATCATACCCCAAGTATGTTGGTCCTATTGTTGTTGCAAATATTTGCCTCCCTTTCCTCTCTTTGAACCACATCAGTCTCTTCTCTGGGTGCAATTTCCAGCAATGTTCATCATCGTACTCTTATTTCTTGCAATGTTTGCAACAGAGCTTCTCTTCCTTCACTGTTGCTAAATTTGCTTTCTTCCCATTTCCTTTGCCTTTGCCATCTTTCTTTGAAGATGTTTCCCATGATACAATAACTATGGTTTTTCCTGCTTCAATATACGTTGCTTGAACAGAGACCTCATCAATATTAGTAGGTCCAAACATAAACACAGTATTATGAATATAAGCAGGAAAACCTCCTATATACTTCATAAGATTTTCTTGTGTAGTTAATTGAACATATAACATCGAAGCCATCTTATGAAATTCATATATATATTCCTTCACTGACTTTCATTTTCTTAACTTAAGACATTTCCATTCAATTAAATCCTTTTCCTTATACCCCAAAGGATAGAACTGTTTTCTAAGTGTGGAAATAAAATCATGCCATGATGGAAAAATCTTACCAACTTGTTGAGTTCCATGTTGCATCTTACTTTGCCACCAGATGAGAGTTGTGCTTTCAAGACGAAGTGATGCCAATCTGATTTTGGTTGCCTCAGCTTTGATTTGTTGCACATTACAATATACCTCCATCTGTCTAACCCAGTTATCAAGTTTCTCAGCATTAACTTCGCCATCATACATAGGAAAAACAAATTGTACATTAAGTTTAAGTAATGGCATATCAGGCTTATGTTTATGAGAATGTTTTCTTGCAGTAGAATTTGAACTTATACTTGAATAAGAAGAAGAATATGATGGATATGAAGGAGGTGAAGGAGGAGATGTTGGAGGATCCTCTCCTTCTTCACTTTTGGCTTGATTTGAATATTCCCCTTGAACCAATCTCTTCCGTTCCAATTAATCATCATACAACATTTTTGCCATCTTTGACATGGAAAAGAAAGTTCTTTGAAACTCTCTTTCATTTTGAGAAAGACCTTCTTTTGATTCCATCTTCTCACTTTTAGATGTTCTCTTTCTTGATCCAATATCAGGATCTCCTTATACAATCTCTACTTCACCATGACTTAGCTTTTCCCTGGTAATCATGCAAACTCAAACAACCAACTATCAACCTGCTCTAATACCACTTGATCCGAAAATGATCTTTTAAATACTTTGTTTAAGTTTATACATGAGTTGATTTACCATTTAGGAATTAAGAGAAGAATCTTACTAAAAGAAGTTGTAGCCATATAAGAAGTAAAAACAACAAACCATAACACCAAGCTTGATAACAGAGTTCGACACAAGTTTGCCTATGTCTTTGGGCCTTTGTCTCAGTGGGTAAGGCTTCTTATTAATATTCAATGCTTTAAGAATACAAAATAAAGGCTTACATAATAGCTCTTGAAACCACCTTTCATATATGCAACTTCTGGACAGAAACATACATCACCATTGGATGGAACAGAAAATTATGAGACTTTTGAGTATGAAGTCGGTTATGCTCGGCTCTACACCTTGAGATTTGGAAGAAATTTTTTCTTCATCTACTCGGATGCAAAAAAAGAATTCATATTCAGACTCCCCTCAAAATTCTTCAACTTTTGAGCATAAATTCAACCTTCTTCTGAACATTCCCTTGGGACCTCCCCTCGGCACAATTCCCAGTGTTGCACCCTATCATATCCATACAATCTCGATTTTCATGCCAATTTTTTTTTTCTCGATTTATGTGACCTGCTAAATAAGCCAGACTCCACCAAATTTAGGGACAGTTTCCAAACTTAGCGCCAATTATCCAGATTTAGCAAGATTTTGCCATATTTGGAGGATCTTTGTCAGATTTGGTGATAACCGCCAGATTTGGCCTTCCAGAAGGTGCCACATCGCACCTCCTCATTGGGCCACGTGTCACCTCTCCATTGACCCGAGCTAGTCACTGTCCATCAAGTAATCTCGCACAATCATCGTATAGACTGCCATGTGTCATCCGTACGACTACCACGTCATCGTACAGACTGTCGCATGTCATCCGTATGGCCATGTCACCCTGCAAGTCAGCTGCCATCTGTCATCCGTACTGCCATCTGTCATGTCATCGTTAGTACGGTGCCACATCAACATCTATACTACCACGTGTCACTTTTGTACAGTGGCACATGTCACTTACGTATTGGTCCAACTCAGCCCGAAAACGTCGAATTTGATTGACATGTGTCAATTCCTGGTGCTGCCACATCATCATGTCGACGTCACCATGATGTCATGCTGACATCACCATGACGTACTGCTGACATCATCGTTGAATTTGACATGTTGACTTTGACTTTGAATTTTTCTTCTTTGACATGATCTTTAGATTGCGATAAATTTTGAATACGGTGTCCATTTTAAGAAAAATTTTATGGTCGGAATCGTCACAAAGAGCCCAACGCAATGGCATTGGTTTCATCTGATTATGAGAACTTTGATTTTTAAGGCTTCCTGGATCCATTTTGGATCAAAGTAAGATTAAAATATTGAGGTCAGATAAAGGAGGTGAATACACCTCAAATGAATTTAATTATTTTTGCAAAGAAGCAGGGATTAAGAGAGAGTTGACAACTCCCTCCAACCCCCAACATAATGGGGTTGCATAGATAAACAATAGATCAATTGTAGAAGCAACTAAAGAGATGGTCTATGACCAAAACTCACCCATGCACGTATGGTCAGAAGCATCTAGTACAACTGTATATGTCCATAACATAAGTACTCATAAGATATTGGGGAACAAGACACCAGAAGAAGTATCCACCAAAAAGAATTCAGAAATCAACCACCTGATAATTTTTGGTTGTCCAATGTACATTTATGTTCCCAAGGAAAAGAGAATGAAGTTGGAGCCTTCAGGAAAGAAGGGAACCTTCGTTGGATACAATGAGACTTCGAAGGATTAAAAAATATACATCCCTGAAAAAAGACAGATTGAAATCAGTTGGGATGTTAAATTTGATGAAGGAGAAGCCTTCATAAAATATAGGGAGTCTAAAATGGATGAGGATAGAGAGGAGAGGGAGGCTCCAAGGGATGCAATAATGGTTGACTCTACTCCAAAATAACACATTCTATAAGATCAGAACGAGACAGTAGAGCCAGAGAGACATGTAGATCCACCCAAAGAAGCTACAGTTACTAGGAAGAGACAAAAATGGCACCAGAACACTTTGAAGGAAGTTGAAGGACATGCAACTCCTAGAGGCTCTTTTAGAGAGAGAAAGAGACCACACAAGTTTTCTAGCTATGTAGCGTTGATGAGTGAAATCATTGAATCAAAACCTTCCAATTTTGAGGAATTTGTTAAGCAACAAGTGTGGAAGGATGCCATGATGGAAGAGTATCAATCCATCATGAAGAATGATGTGTGGGAAGTGGTTCTGAGAACATAAGGGAAGTCAGTAGTGACTTCCAAGTGGATCTACAAGATCAAGCATGCTACAGATGGAAGCATATAAAAGTACAAAGTCAGATTTGTGGCTAGAGGGTTCTCCCAGAAAGAGGGAGAAGATTACGATGAGACATTTTCTCTAGTAGAAAAGTACAATTCCATAAGATCTATTATTTCTGTTACTTCCGTTATGGGATGGAAATTACACCAGATGGATGTCAAGACAACCTTCTTGAATGGTGTTATTGAGGAAGAAGTGTACATAGAGAAGCCACAAGGTTTTGTAATCCATGGGAAGGAGTCCCATGTCTATAGATTGAAGAAATATTTGTACGGACTTAAGCAGGCACCTAGGGCATGGTATTCCAGAATAGACAGTTATCTTATCAGCTTAGGGTTTACCAAGAGTGATGCAAATCCCAACCTTTATTACAAGGATGAAGATGGTTTCCCATTGATTTTGGTCCTATATGTGGACGACCTTTTTCTTACAGGAGATGAGAATCTCATAGATGGGTGCAAGAGGGATCTCACTTCATAGTTTGAAATGAAGGATCTAGGTCCGATGCACTATTTCTTGGGATTAGAGGTGTGGCAGAGGAAAGATGAGATTTTCCTTAGCCAAGGAAAATACACAGTTGAGATCTTGTAGATATTTGGGATGATGAAATGCAAGTCCATGGCCACACCTATGGTTACAAAATTTGAATCTCTCGAGTGGTTCATATTCATATTTGGTTGATCCCACGATGTACATGCAATTGATCAGATCATTGATGCACCTGGTTAACACTGGGTCAGACATGTGCTTTGCAGTGAACACCTTGAGTCAGTACATGGTTGAGCCCAGACATGTACATTGGATAATACAAAAGCATGTGTTGAGGTATCTGCATGGTACAATTGGATATGGGCTTAGATATGTCTCGGATTGTGAAGTCAAGTTGCAACGTTATACATAACTTGAATGGGAAGGGAGTGCAATGGATGGGAAAAAAACATGAGGATGTTGCTTCAATTTGGGATTAGGTATGATCTCATGGTTGAGAAAAAAATAGACGTCAGTGGCACTCAATACAATAGAGGCAGGGTATATTGCAGCCAGTGTTGCAAGTTGTGAAGCAATATGGCTTCAGAAGTTGCTTGCATGGTTATTTGATCTAGAGTTGAAGCCAACTTTGATATATTGTGATAATCAAAGTTGTGTGAAACTTTTAGGGAATTCAATATTTCATGAAAAGTCAAAGAATATAGAGATAAAATACCATTACATCTGAGACATGGTGCAGAGAGGAGCAGTGGAGCTCTAGTAGATATACACAAATGAGAAGATAGCAGACATTCTCTCCAAGACTCTATCTAGAGTGAAGTATGAGTACTTCAGAGACAATCTTGGCGTGATGCATAATTTCCACCCTCCTTGAGAGGGACGTGTGATGTTTCTCCTCCAACAGGCTTCCCTTTTGGAAAAGTGTTTCCCATATAAGTCATGTGGAGTGACTGAGGGAGTAATGTAGTAGTCTTTCCTAGTAGATGGGTGTGAATGAGACTACCAGGAGAGAAGAAACAACATAGCATATTCATGGAGACTATTGGATTGCATGGCAGTATCTTTGCAGCTACTAGTTGATTGCAAATTATGACTATGGTTGATGGCATGGTAGTAGTTGCATGCTACTAGTTGATTGTTTCATATTCATGGAGACTATTGGACTTCATGGTAGTAGATTTGAAGCTACTAGTTGATTGCATATTATGACTATGGTTGATGGCATGGTAGTAGTTGTCTGCTACTATTTGATTGTTGTATAGTCATTGAGACTATTGCACTACACGATAGTAGCTTTGAAACTACTAGTTGATTGCAGATTATGACTATGGTTGATGGCATGGTAGTAGTTTTGTGCTACTAGTTGATTGTTGCATAGTCATGGAGATTATTGTACTGCATGGTAATATCCTTTCAACTACTAGTTGATTGCATATTATGATTGTGGTTGATGGCATGTCAGTAGTTGTGTGCTACTAGTTGATTGTTGCATAGTCATGGAGACTACTGGATAGCATGATAGTATCTATGTGCTACTAGTTGATTGTTGCATAGTCATGGAGACTACTGGATAGCATGATAGTATCTATGTGCTACTAGTTGATTTCTATGTAGTCATGACAATACAGTAGTAGATTTGCGATACTAGTTGATTGTTGGATAGCATGGTAGTAGCTTGTTGATACTAGTTGATTTTTGGATTGCATGGTGGTAACTGTATGCTACTAGTTGATTAAAATATAGTCATGAGATTATAATTTTGTGCTACCAAACAACATGGTAGTAGCTATGGGGCTACTAGATGATTGCAGGATAGTCTTAAGACTATGGTAAGAAGACTTCTTGTAAGAATGCCTCCCTAGTTAATATGGAGTGTTCATGTTTTGGTAGTTTTGAGAGGTATTTTCCTCCTGGAAAACCTTTCTTAGAAGAGAAGAAGATTCCAAAAGTCAAAGGAATACCATTGAATAGTGGAAGAACACCCCGGAAGAGAAGTCGTCCCATAAGAAAAGATAAAGGGAAAATAGAATTTCCCAGAGAATAAGTCGGCCCCAACTAAAGTGACTTGAAGAATAAAAATAAGGTGACATCTTGCTTATTTGTACACACACACTCACTCACTCAGCTATCTCACTCAAGAAGAAGGTTCAAGTCTGAGGCAAGGAGAAGACACAAATATGTAGCAACTAGGGCTCTTGGTTTTTCTTAGTGGTGGTTTCTCTTGTATGCTATCTCTGGGAAGAGGTGCGCTAGTTTTATATGATGTTGTTGTTGAAACTGTTGGTGCTCTATATTTTTTGGTGCACTAGTATTGTATCAAGTTTTCTCTTGTGAAGAAGATATTTTTCATGGTTTGATTGTATTATCAAAATGAATCTATCTAAGAAAGGTCGGTTAGGTTTTTCTCCGGGTTTGGGGTTTTCCTGGGATAAATCTTGTGTCTTCTTGTGCTTGTTTATGCTACTCATATTTTATTATATAGTATATGGTTATTGAATTTTAATAGAATATCTAAATATATTGGTAATCTTATTGCTTTGAAAATTTTAAGAAAATATAACAATACCAAACCAAGGATAATACACAACGCTGAGTCCACTCAAGATGTTAGCACTCCAAGTGCACAAATTGAAGAGGTTATAAATGACCTCGCCAAGAACCAAACCTTCATGATGAACAAGATCACTAATTTGGAGAGGTCACAGAAACAAGCCCCCAAGCCTGCTTTTAGGGGGCAACCTCAAAATCCTAGCTAGACATGGAGACCTCGAGCTCCTAATGAACAAAAGGTTCCCAACACTCTATCCCCCTCAAACATTGTAGATGATACTCCTTGGTGTTTACCTTGTGGGGATACACATTGGGAACATGAGTTCCCAATGAATAATGAGGAATCTGATCAAATGAATGCCTTTGATACCATAAATCATATCTTTGCAATATCTCCTCAAGTATGCCTCAATATCACACCTAAACAACTTGAGGAAGGAAAGAGGGAAGAATCCATGAGGGATAGGATCGATATCACAAGCAATATTGATGAGGAATCAAGGGAGAGACTTAGGAAGAAGGAATTGCAAGTATACACAAGATGAAGAAGTGCACCACAAGCTCCACCCAGTGACCCTAAGCCCCCTCAACAAGGACCTCCTACACCAACAATAAATCCTTCTCCTAGTCCCACTTTACCAAAGATGAGTGATATTACCTTGAATATTGGCATATACAATGTATTGGTAAAGATAAATGTACTTGTACCTCTAAAAGATATCAATAAGATTCTTTCGATGAAAAGAAAAGTTGAGAATTTATTTAAAGTACAAGGTGAACCTATGGACCCTCCTATAATGTTGCAAGCTAACCATTTTAGACCACAATATGATGAGAACCCATCGTTATTCATCTCATTGCAAATAAAATATAAACTCTTGAATAGTTGTATGCTTGACTCAAGAGCGGGTGAAAATATTATGTCCTTGAAGGTAATGAGAAAATTGGGTTTGGAAACCACAAGGCCTTACAAAAATGTGTGCAATATTGAATCTAGGGTCATTTCCACACATGGTGTAATAGATAAAGTGAAATTTGGCCTCGATCGACATCCCGAAATAGTTTTCCTACTGGACATTGTGGTCATAATTGTCCTAGATGTATGGGGAATGCTCTTGTCTAGAAATTTTGTTGCAATGTTGGGTGGTACCTTGCATATGGACTTGACCTATGCTGCAATACCTATGGTGATGATATTTATGTCCACCTTCCCAAATTAACCATGGAAAAGAATCATGTTGAAGAGATTGACCTTGACCCTAAAATAGGGGAACTCCCTGAAGCACTCAAGAAGTTTGTTCCAAAGTTTTTCCTAGATGACCTCCCTTTCACCCAAGAAGAATATTTCAATGCTATAGAATGGCATACGAAGGAATATTACCAGCAACAACTAGACAAGTACAAAGGTAAGGAAATTGACTCCATCAAAATAATGAAGAAATTTGATAAGGATTTATTGATTAGAATGATCCAAGATGATGTTCTACAATGAAAATATCACCCCCTCCCTCAAATAAATATAACAGGGTAATACAAGAAGAAATCGAATTTAAAGGAGGGGATGAAAAACACAGAGATTTGGTCTTAGAGTGGGATACAAGGAAGGGCCAGTCTGATACACGAAAGGAGTTTGAGAAATTTTGGTTGGGTCCCTACAAGACTGAAAAGAATTTTGTCAATGATTCCTATTACCTATCCACATTGCAGGGAAGGAGGCATCCACTACCAGTTAGTGGGTCCCTTCTCAAGCCCCGTCACGGGGAAGAGACTTGAATTCTTGAACTAACATAGATTAGAGTAGGTAGGGTAGGCATTTGCATCTTGAATTTCATTTGTATATATGTTGCATAATGCATATCATTCTAGTATAGTTGCATCTTCTTGCATATACATATTGAATTCTTATTTACAAATAATGAATACATGTTAGGAAATTTCATTTTACCATTTAATGTCTTGCTTTATCATTTTGTAGCTAAGGAAAATTTTATTTTCAAGGATGGTTTTGGATTATCATTGACAACAAGTGGATCACATCCACCGGGAGAGACTTCTAAAGTGATTTTTTGGTTGAAGTGGGTGTAGGATTGTAGGTCTTGGAAAACCATATATGTTGAGGTTCTCATGTGCTTTACGGTGAGCACATGTCCCCATGTTGGATCCAAATGTTAGCCCCCCATGCCTAGGGGTAACTAGAGGAGATCATGTCTCTAGGCCTGCAATGGAGAACATGATATACACCATGATGATGATGATCAACATGTCCACATATGGAAGCCTAACAAACCCCCTCATTTTCCTCCTAGCACAGATCAACCAAGGATCATCACATTCAAGCAACCTAGAGTATGGGAGATGGTAAGTTATTGTCCCAATGAGGTATGCTAGTCCTTCTTTCATGTGAAGTGTTGTGCTTAATTTTCTAGGCACGTGGATGAGGATATTTGGTTGAATTTGGATATTGGATCAATGGTTTGGGAAATTGTGTCAATTTCCTTGTTTCACCTTGGTGGTCGGCTTATTATGCCCTAGTCATGTGTTGTCACCGCCTAGGGAAAAGGGGTAAAACTGGGGGGCCCTCACAAGGGTAACATTATGCTCCCAATCATACTTAACACTTTCCATCATGGATCCTCTCATATTATACTAAACTTCGGTTATGGTCCATTCTCTCATGAGAAGAGGGGCTTAATTCCCAGAGGTTGTTTCCCAGCTACTATAAAAGAATAAGAAAATGATGCTAGAAAATAAATTGAACATAGAAAATAAGGACCACCAAAAGTCAATCCAACTTGAGCTCTACTCATTCATTGCTCTCCCTGATCCCAAAAGAGAAATGCTAAAGCTTGAAACCTTTTAAAGGGGACTAGAAAATATAATATAAGAAGCGGGGATTGGAAAGACGGATAATAAAGGGGTTTGGAAAAAGGTGGCATGCAAATATTGGGTAAATCAAGAGCAAGAACATCCTTTACAAAGGTGTTGATAGAGATGGATTAACACTATAAGACATGAAGTAATTCCTAAACCATATCACTTTCACACTTACTCTTGGTGGTTTTTTACTCTCCCTTATCACTCTTAGGACATATCCCTCTAATCGGGTTATTTTATTTCTTGTCTAGGTCACACGCCTAATAGGGTTGGATGAAGGCCCTCCCATACTTAAACTTGGTAATTCACATGGGGTCTTTGGATGGTGTGATGCTTGAAGTGGATATTGAGGTGAATTATATTACATGGCTTATATCTTAAGTTGTAGCTCACTTTGTATGTTTTAAGGACTAATGTTTCTTATGAACTATGGATAACCATGTTTTATACTTTGGCTTGTTTTAGATGCCCCTGCCATGGTTCTTGAGGGATGTCTTGGGATTTCACTCGGGATGTTGTTCCTTTATTGCAGAACTTTGACACATGTCATGGAGATTAGTGTGTCATACAAAGACTCACCACCCTTAGAAAGTGTCTCTCACATTCTCAGGACCTTGGATGATAGACATATGGGATTGGTTTGAGCATTTCTGGATTGCTACACATATGGGATGGAAGCCCCACAAGGTGGGAAGGGTACCCTGGAGCTTTTATGCATTGAGGATAGAGGACGTTGCAGTACAAGATGTCTTGACATCAATTGTATATGTGATTTCATCCCTCTCATCGTCGGATGTGACCTTTGGAGACCCTTGACGTCACCTTCTATCCCTTGACGTCATATTCTTGGCCAAGGTTTGATGGATGGATGGATACCGAAGATCATTGGCATGGCTTTGGGTGAGAAAACACCTCACTTCACACTTTACCCCCGAAGGATGCCACTTAGCCTTTGGAGGCCAAACGTTTTCCTTTGGAGGCATGATGTCACCCTCTCCTAGTACGACACCACCCTTCTAGCACATAATGTCACCCTTTTTAGGGTTTTTTTTATGTATTTTTGTATTTTGGCATATTGTTAGAGGAAAATTAAGGGGTCAACCCCACTTTAATTATGTTTTTTAAAAATTATGTGGAAAAATTGTATTAGGGTGACCTCATATAAAAAGGCCACCCTCACATTTCATTTGATGATCATATTTTCTCACCATTTGTGAGAGGAATTTTGAAATGTTTTCCCTCTAAGGGTTACTAGCTCTTTTCTACTCATGCACTATGCTTGGAGGATCAGTTGTGGATGGGTTTTCTGATTTTGGATGGAAATTTATGCAATTAGGGTTTTATCTCTTGGTTTCTTCCATGAAGTAAGTGAATTTTCTGCAATTTATTCTTATGTTATTAATGTTTCATGATAAATTTGCTTTATTATGATATGATGTTTTGCTTGGTGAAACCCTAAGAGAGGAACATAATTGCTTCTTCCTCTCACAAGGTATTTTTTTCCAAAAATTGTGAAAGAATCCTTGCTAGGGTCAGAACCCTAAAACCTTAAAGTGATAGCACTTTAGTATTTTATCCCTAGACTTTTGGTTTTGACCTAGTTGAAGGTACAAGAAGGGAGAAATAGTTTCTAGGGCCCAAAGGTGCTTGCACCCTAGAAATCCTTCTCCTCAAGATTCAAAACCTAAGGCCCTAATGTGCTAGCACCTTAAGATTGAATCCTACCTCATGGTTTCAAATAGGCCATCATTCAAGCTTAGTTTCATTTTCTCTTATAATACTCCATGACCTTTAAAAAGGAACTGGTTTTAAATCTTTCTCATGGTGAACTAATCAACAAAATATTTCTTTCAACTCTCTTCAACATTCTACTAATCTAACTAACACTAACATTGGCAAACTCATTGTATAATTTGTTGTTGTTACAAAGTTTGCTACAGCCTTGTGATAACACTCTAATTTGTTGCATACACTCTTGCAAAGGTGGCTTAACTTGTTCAGAAACTTCCTTAGACAATTCGATATTATTGTAGTGGATGTATGCTAAGTTTTCATGGTCAATTTTTGAATTTATGAGAACTAATTGTTGATTTTATTATAAATTGTTTATTGTTGTTATATCATTGTTTATTGTTGCAAATTTACAATGACCATTGCAACTTATATTGTCTGGTGTCTTTAGGAGGTATCAATTGCATGTTTGTACTTGGAAATAATCATATATATGTTGTAAATTGTTCTTGTTCTGGGAAGGTACTCAAGCAACTTCATACCTAATTTTCTACCTTGGCCTAAATCAATCTTTAGGTGATAAAGAGAGGATGCATGTGCCAAGTGGTGGGTTCATTTGACTTGATGAGGCAGGTGAAAGAAAATTGTCCAACTATTGATGTAATCATGAGTGACAATGACATTCAGGTCAAATCGACCCATGTTTTTGAAGTACCCTTATTTTTCTTAAGGAGGGGGTTGAGAAATTAATTCACCATTCCTTTTTAATCTCCCCAACTCTAGACGTTTTGATCCTTTAGTAAGAGAGTCGGCCACACTATTTTGTTGCTGAAGAATGTGTTAATATTCAACATGAAGAAACTTTTATTCCTCATAGGAAATTCCCTGATATATTTGTTGTAGGCTAGGATGCTTATTAAAACTTAGTATTTGAATCCCTTTGATTATCAATTCAGAGTCACCTATCACTGCAATTTTCTGCTTTCGTACTTTCTCTAATGAGTTTTAGTCCAAAATAAATCGCTAAATCTTCTACTTGGTTATCGGGCATTTTTCCTAACCCCCATTCATGTTTTTTTTAATTCGTTTACATTGGGATCATAGATGATCCCCCTCAAACATGTTGCCTATCAATCTTGACCTAATCATTAACACTCAAAAGAGAGCATGTTCCTTGTACTAGTAAAGCACATTCGATATAAGGGATTTTAAGTTCCCTAGAAAAACAATTGTGTGGATATTTGGATTCCTATCCCTACAATCCTAACCTAACTATAAATTATTGTGTGCCCTCAAGAGAGGAACTAAGTTGGTTATTAAGTTTCTTTCTTTTTAAAAGGTTATATTTGGCATAATGAACCAAGTTGTTTTAATTTAAAGTGTGCAAAGGAAGTATTTTGAATTTCTAATCATTTTTCATTCACCAAATTAGGTCACTTGTGAGTCCAAGGCATGCTCCAATAGAAAATCCTTTAGGCCCTTCATTTGTGTGTACAAGTGAGTTATAACAAAATTGACAAATGCTTGAAGTGAATGTTAGAGATAAATTGTTGAATTAAAGTTGAGGAAAAGTCAAAAAAAATTTGCAAGAGATAACTACATAAATAACGGATTTCATTATACTTGATATAGATATATTTCTTTAATGTTTTTAGCAATAGAAATAAATAAAACAACAACTAAACAGTGGCAAAGAGTGAAGAAAATGTAAATGCAAAATAAAGTGAAGAATTGTAAAAGTGATAAGTACTTGAAATAATGATTACATTCCCTACCTACAATGTTCTTTAATTACTAATCATATCAAACTAAACAACATAATTAGGATAATCAATACTTTCTGGAAAATTGAAACTGCCTAAGAAACTTCATAACACAACGAATTAATGCTAAAACAATCAATTTGAATAGGGTCGTGTGAGCTCTAATTAAGACAATTGCATGGAATTGGAATTACATATCTACCAAAACTAAGGTTTGCATGAATCGCACAAAAAAACAATGTACCAGGTGCACCAAAAGGTTGTGCAAGTTTTACACATGAAACCTACACAAATGGTGCGGGACTCAAAGAAAATCCCACGTGAATAGTGAAAAACAGAGATGCAAGGGGTGTGAAACGTTGAGATTCAAAAAGTTGATATTTTTCAAAACACTGCCTCTTCCTATAGATGATAAGGAAACAAAAAAGGATAGAATGAGCCCACTCGCAACTAGAAGCCAAAACTAAGCATAAAAACACCTTATAAGTTAGATAAATGGATCTAAAACCAAATTAGAGGAACACTAATCTGCATTGGAGATTTTGACATAATGGTGTACTGAAATCCTCTATTAGCAACTTGCTAATAGACAAAATGAAAGGAGTGGAACAAGAATATGAGAAAGACATCAACTTGTAAGCATAATAAAATCATTATAATAAGCATTAACCCATGAATTGAATAACCAAATAACATTCAAATAATAGATTTTTAGGGAAAGAAGCAATGCTTGATTTTTATTCTAAGGGGACATAAATAAAACATGAAATATGTCACATAATAAAATTGTTTTTAGAAGACAAGCTCCAAACATCTTTGTTGGGAGTGTTCTTAATTCTTCTTGTATGCTCAATCTCAAACTCCATTGTATGTGGGTAGCATGTCCCCTTGTGGATGGCCGCTTAATTGGAATGGAAAACAAGAGGGAAAGAATGCTATCAATGAGAAGATGGTGGCCTTTTATCTCATTTCTCCAACATAACTATACTATGAATTCATCCTTCATAATGCATGTCCATGGATCCTTTGTTGTTTCATGGGAACAAGTTAAGGAAAGAATAAAGCTAGAGTGATAGTCATCCTCTCAAAATGATAAGGAACTAGAAGAAAAGAAGAAGATCGATGAACCCAGGAAACAAAAAGAGGAAGTAGATGAGAAATATAAACAAGTAGTTGAACCATAAAGACTAAAACAGGAAGTTGTGGCTAAAGAAAAAAGCAACAACAAAAGCTAGTAAAATAGAAGAATATGCATAAAAGTTGAGAGTGTTGGAATTATTGTCATTGATGTCAAAAGATTAATGATTTCATTAATGTCATATTACAACATTCCATATATATATATATATATATTAAAAAATGGATGCATGTGAAAAAACAAAAAGTGAAATGGTGGTTTCAAACCCATGGGTTTGGGGTATTTTCCCATGGTATTTAGAATTAATTATTTAATTTAGAGACATGTCCCTTCATGAAGGGTTATGGAAAAATATAAAAAGATAAAGCATTGAGAGAAAGCGTGTGTGAAAAATGGAATATCAAATATTGAATTGTAAAATCAGTTTCAGTCATTTTGACATTTTCGGGATAACATTTTTTCTAGGATATTTGAGACCTTGAAATTTTGAAGCGATAGAGGAGAGATATTGGTGTACATTTTTTTAAAATTTCAGATGTTTTTTCGCTACAGTTTCAAAGATATTCCCTGTGGAAGTTAGGGTTCTTGAATGCTCTTGAAATCACTTTCAAACAGGTCAACTTGGCACTTTTTCTATAACTTATTTTATGGGATGTTTCAAAACTTGAAACATTGTAGAGACATAGGAAATATATTTTTTTACATGTGGTACAAATTTCAGATGTTGGTTTTCTATACTTGCGGAGATATGCCCTGTGGAATTCAGGGTTCCTGAATGCTCCTGAAATCAGTTTCAAATAGGTCAGGTTGGAACTTTCGCTATAAATTATTTTTTGGGATGTTTCAGATCTTAAAACTTTGTAGAGAAAGAGAAGATATCTTGGTGTACATGTGGTACAAATTTTATATCTGGCTTCACTATAATTTCATATATATTCCTTGTGGAAGTTAGGGTTCCTAAATGCTCCTAAAATCAGTTTCAAACAGGTCATCTTGGCATTTTCACTATAACTTCGTTTTTGGGAATCTTCAGACTGTGTAAATTTTATAGAATAGAGGATACATACATAAATACCTCACGTAACAATTTCATAATCATATTTTCAAAATTGGATATGTGGCATGTTGTACAAGCTTATTGTTTGAAAGAGGCCCAAAACAACAAGATTTGAGAAAGTTACCATTTGGAAATTCAAATTTTGGTTAGAGATGGTAAAGGTAGAAGTAGTAAGTAGATCTAGTGAAGGTAGAAGCAGTGAGTAGACCTAGTGAATACAAAACCAACAAGCAAACCTAGTGAAGGCAGAAGTAGCAAGAATACCCAGTGAAGGTTGGTGCAACTCACAGAAAGAGATTGGTGTATCTTTCTAAGTTGGTGTCAAAAAGTGGGGATTGGTGTCTCTAGTAGATTGGAGTCTACAAATATCTGTAAGAGTAATTTTATGTCACTCAAACGAATATATTGGTGTCTCTTGCTAAGTTGGTTCTTGTCAATGGGGATTGGTGTCTCTAGTAGACTGGTGTCTACGAAGATCTGTAAGAGTAGGTTGGTGCCTACCATGATTTGTACTAGTGGGGATTGGTGTCTCTAATAGGTTGGTTCCTACAAAGAATTATAAAAATATTTTTTGTGCTTTTCTCCCAAAAGGATTCCCACATAAATATTGTGTTCCATGTTTTTTAGTTAATAGATCTCATATGTGATTGTTTTCTTATGGTTGATGAATGTTTGAAAAATAAAAAGAAAAAAATCTTATACTGATTCACCCCCCCTATCTCAATATAAGTATGTGCTCAACAATTGGTATCAAAGCAGGTTCATTCAAAACCACTGGAAGGAATATATTGAGAGAACACATGGTCGATTAAGAAGGTTTCTATACAAATAGAGATCCATTGTTTGATGGAACAAACTATGGACTCTGGAGCATAAGGATGTGAACATATATAATGGATCTTGGGTTTGATATTTGTCAATCAGTCATCACTGGTTATATATCCCCAACAACTCCACCAACAGATGTGGTTGGGAAGAATCCTAGTGAACATAATGCAAAAGTTATGAATGCCATCTTACGAAATTTGGGACAAGCTTTAAAATATCTATGAAATCAATGAAAATGTTAAGAAGGAAAAATTCCAAACTCATAGAATATAGTTTGAGAGTCTGAAAATGAAAGATGAATAAAATGTTGCATCCTATCTTCTTCGTGTGGATGAAATTGTCAATGCCATCAGAGGACTTGGTGAAAAGGTTAAAGAATCGATGATTTTAAAAAATGTGATAAGGTCACTCCCCTTAATATTTGATGCCAAAGTTTCTTCCATTGAATAAATGAAGGATCTTGATTAATTAACAATGGATGAATTGCATGGGATCCTCATGACATATGAAATGAGGACAAAGAAAGAAAAAACATCAAAGAAAGAAGCATCCTTAAAGAAGACAAAGAATGGAGAGAGTGAATAAAATGATAGCTCCAACAATGAATTAGATGCAATGGAATCCAATTTTGTGACAAAACTCAAGAAAGGATCTGGAAAATATAAAGGTAAACTTCCCTATAAATTATTTAATTCTGGAAAAGTAGGACATTTTGTTGATAAATGTCTATATGCAAAGGATGAAAGTAGTGATGTTGAAGAAGACCATAATGTAAAGAAAGGGAGAAAACATCATCAAAACAAAAAGAATCACAAACAGGACAAGCATGAAAAGAATAATAACTCTTATAAGTAGAAAAATAATCTCTACTCACAAGGGTTTAGTGACTTGTCTGAAGAAAGCAGTTCCTATAGTGATAGAGAAGAAACTTTCTTTATGGAAATCGAAAAAAAATATTGATGAAGACAAATGGATAGAAATGATGGACTCGGAAGAAGAGGAAAATGTTGAAACAGATGAGGAAGTGAACCTTGAAGAGGAGCTTATTTGTGCCTTAAGTGAAACAAAGAAGCTTAGGAAAAATAATTTGAAACAAAAGGAGCAGTTGCAAAAATATGAAAAAGAGGATCGTGATTCAAAAGCCAAAATGTCACAAAGCCTTGAAGAAACATAAAATACCATCATGAACCTAAAGGGTCAATTAGAAGAAGCAAGAAGGATGGAATAATTAGTGTGAATCCAGCTGCAGGCTTCATATCATTGTGTATCATCGGATGTACATTCTTGTAGTGCTCCTCTTACTTATTGATGATTTCTTTGAAAGTTGTCGACCAAGGATCAACCCGACATGAAAATCGACTACAATTTCGAATGAGTTCTTAAGGAGAAGCACAAGTTCAAGGGGATCATCCCTTTGTCATTTATTTCAAAGGGGGGGAGTTGCAGACAAGGGGATAATTCTCTCTATTCATGGAAGAGTTGCAAACATGAGGAGAATTCTTTCTATGCATGGTGGACTAGTGTTTCGTTGTAGGATTGCCATCAATGACAAAGGGGGATATTGTTTAAATTATTGTCATTGATGTCAAAGGATTAATGATGCCATTAATGTCATATTACGACATTATAATACACACAAAATTTCTAAGATTGATATATA
>JASDQU010101284.1:302963-317536 GCA_032191745.1 Picea mariana
AGAGAGAGAGAGAGAAGTTATCTAGAAAAAATGTTGACAATAATAAAAACATAGTGAACATTCAACTTTCATAAATATATTAAAAAGTTCTATAAAGATTATTTATTTTGTGGGCTTAACTTAGTTAACATACCTTTCCCAAATGGAATCATGTAAAAATCTATTTGAAGAATGGAAAAAAATCAAAAAAGACTTTCCCAACTTAGTTAGGTTTTAATCTATTTGAAGAATGAGAAAAAAACGAAAAAGACTTTTCTAACTTAGTTAGATTTTAATATGAAGTTAGTTTTTTTTTTTTTTTTTTGCCAGTAGAAAATTAGCTCATTATATTAGTGAAAATTTAATTGTTTACATCTTCCAAATCCCACAAGAGTCCATATCAGAACTAGTCCATAAACCATGCTCAATAAAAACACCTACACACACATCCCAACACACAGGCTGCAGAAAAGAGATGCAAAAAATAGGGCAAAAAACCCCAACATAAACCAGAAAAGAAACTAAACCAATAGTCGCACACCCTCAAAGGACCTCGAAGTGTTTACCCAACACCGCTCGCCCCTAAAGAACCTCAAAGTGTAAACCAAAACACTGCACGCCCCATATTGGACCTCAAAGCTCTGGTCAAAAAACTCTTCAAACCAAGGAGAGAGAGGTCAAGAGGGTAAGAAAATCGAAGAGAAAACAAGGAACCGTCTGCAGCAAAATCCCCGAAGCCACCACCACCGCAAAACTTCGATGCTAGCATCCACCCAGAATCGAGCCCTCGAACCCACGAAGGATACCCGAAAAAGAAAAAGGAGTCTCACCAGATTTGGCAACCTCAAGCACAAAGAAACAAACCAGAAAACGTCACTCTGAGACTCCTCGACCCCTAACAATTGTTGCAAAGGAAATGACACCACCCATAAGAATTCCTCACGCCCATACTGACACTCCACCCAAAAGCCTGCACCGCCACCACCCGAATCCTCCACCGCCACCGTCTGAAACCCTCACAAAGCCCATACCCACCCGCCTTGGAAGGGCCTTTTACCTGTGCTCGCACCTCCAAGGAGTCCAGGGATGCAGCTAGCGAAACCTAGCCATAGAGCCTGAAAAACCGGAACCCTAAACTCGACTCTCAAAACTTTGGATTCGGGCGCTCCAACGGCCTTTAATGCATGTGTGAAGCTAAAAGTTATCTTGCCGGAAAAATTTTAGTTCATGAAGTTAGTTTCTATAACTAATAACTTATTTATGAAGTTAGTTTCTATAACTAATAACTTATTTATGAAGTTAGTTTCTATAACTAAGTTATTAACATCATATATAAATAGTTGAAAGATGAAATCACGTAAAAATCTATTTGAAGAATGGGAAAAAATAAAAATAAAAATTGCCCAATTAGTTAAGTTTTAATCTATTTGAAGAATAAGAAAAAAACAAAAAACCATTGTTCCAACTTAGTTAGGTTTTCATATGAAGTTAGTTTTTATAACTAACTAACATCATGTATAAATAGTTGAAAGAAAGATGAGTAAAGGGGTAGGGTATTTTCAATGCAATATTTCAAAAATAATTACTTCAGCATTTTGTTAATATTTTTGAGATTATGCATTATGGTTAGATGATGGTTAGATTAGGATATTATTCTTTTATCAAAGTTTTATTGTACTTGTTAATTTGTTTTTTTTACTTGTAATTAATTCTAAATAGGAAGAAGCAAATTTACAATCAATCTTACATCCTGCCTTGTTTATTATTAGCATTAGCATAGTTGTAGTTTAATATTTATGTTCAATTGTTAATAGTAAAGTAGTTAGAATTGACCATCTTTTTTTCTTTCAACTAAACATATAAAAAATAATTTTAAAGTTCATTAAAAAGTTGTGAGGCCATTGATCCATAAGACTTTTTCACATCAAATAAAAGAGTCTATTTAGGCCTTTTTCTAGGTTCAATCCCTAGAAATAGTATGCTCAAATGAGATACATATACTGTGCTCATATGACATTTTCAACAAATTAAAAAACAAAATTGTAACAAACACAGATTGCTCATGTGATATTGCTTCTTGAAACAAAATTGTAACAAACACAGATTGCTCATGTGATGTTTCATTCCAAACACTGATTTATGAGTTGCTGATGAGATTCTGTTTCAAGTCCATGTGATTGCAATAAAATGTCTGCAGGAGATTCGTAGTAATTTGTTTTTTTATAAGAAGAAACTGAATGGGACACAAAAAAAAAATGTGAAAAAAATTATATTGTATTCACGAAAATGTTCAAAATCCTCTATCATTTAATACTTATATGATATGCTCACAAATTTACTAAAAATGATAAGCAACAGTAAAAACAATGTTTTCTTCAATTGGTTTGTTCAGTAACAAAATCGTGCCCAAGTTTTTTTTCACCTGCAGAAGAAACGACCCATAAAATATAATTTCTAGTCTGATTAAAGGTAAATGTAATAGAAGAAACAATGGATGAAGAGACCAGTTTAATAATGTTTAATGACCAAGCACAATCTAAATAATGTTTCAAATAATTATATATCCCTTATAACATCTTCATGAGCCTGAGAAGTTATACAACTTTTAGGATCTTCTACGTTATACAACTTTTAGGATCATCTAAATCTTAGACTCATTATTTAGTCTCATGATTGATTGGTTAAAAAGTTATTATACTTACCTTCTTGACAACTAATTTTCAATTTTTATAACACTTTGAACTACCACCTCTAATATGTAGCTCCTTGTGCTCCCATATACAAATTCACATTTTACCTACTATGA
Source organism: Picea mariana (assembly GCA_032191745.1). Lineage (NCBI taxonomy): Eukaryota > Viridiplantae > Streptophyta > Pinopsida > Pinales > Pinaceae > Picea > Picea mariana. The sequence goes on from JASDQU010101284.1 coordinate 305,749, forward strand.
GTTATTGACAATATTTTCAACCTTGTTATCATTAAAACATTTCATGTTAATTTCCTAAGCCTTCCTCAATGTGCCAATTTTGTAAGGGCCTATATGCATATGGTTAATCTTGAGCTTAAGTTTAAGTTTATGTGGTTTATAGTATTATCCATTATGAATTTAGAAGGATCTGCATTTATTTTTTACTGTCAAGGTTTTGAACTTTAAAGTGAGTTCATCATCAAGACACAAAGAAGTCTAAGAGGAATGAGGAAAATCATTGTTTATAAATACCAATGTTTGCTACTGAGACTTCTTGTATTTTAATTTAGATTTCTTTGTCTTTATACTATGTAGAGCCTCTTGAGCATCTTTTCTTTCAAAAGGTATTTCTAAGGAGCAATTTGGGTTTTTGGAGAACAGACAGATCAATGATGCTATAGGAATAGCTCAAGAGGCTCTACATAGTATAAAGACAAAGAAATATAAAGCTCTGATTTTAAAACTAGATATGATGAAAGCATATGATAGTGTTGACTGGATTTTTTTAAGACTTGTCCTTCTGCAGATTGGGATTAGCTTGGAAGCTATTGACTGGATAATGGGTGTGTCAGATCAACAAATTTCTCTGTGTTAATCAATGGAAGCCCTTATGGTTTCTTTAGAAGTTCTAGAGGATTGAGACAAGGTTGTCCCTTTTATCCTTTATTGTTTTTAATTATAGTTGAAGGGCTTAGTAAAATACTAAGGAAGCTTGTTGAAGTAGCCAAAATACAAGGAGTCTGAGTTGCGAATGTGATTAGAATTACTCATCTACTTTTTGTAGATGATATTATTATTTTTGGAAAAGGATCCTTGACATAATGGGGAATGTTAAAGGAGGCGCTTGATTTGTTTAGCAATGCAACTCGAATGGCTTTCAGTGCTCACAAGTCACAATTTCTGGAAGCGGGATTGTCTAGGGAGGAGTTATTGCTTTTGAAAGAATTACTACCCTATGAGGTAAAGACTTTAGATGATGGTTTTAAATACTTGGGTTTTTTTCTTAAACCAAACTGTTACCTTATAAATGATTGGAGGTGGCTTCTTAAAAAAGTGGAGAAAAAAATATCCAATTGGTGTCATAGATGGATTACATTGGGAGGCAGGTATATACTGGTAAAATCAGTATTGGAAATCATTTTCGTGTACTGGTTGTCTTTGCGAAGATTCCCAAAAGTATTTTGAACATGATTAGAAAGCGGATGTTTAGTTTTTTGTGATCGTACAACAAAGAAACAAAAAGCTTTCATTTGGTAAATTGGAACAGGATTGCAAAACCTAAGAAGATTGGAGGATGTGGATTTAAAAATATTTTATGTTTTGGTAAAGCTCTTGATGCAAAGAGCTTGTGGAGGAGACTTTTTGGCCCTATCCTGTGGCACGAAGTGATTTTTAAAAAATATTTAAAACGATATTACGTGATTGAGTGGATTAGAAAAAGGGAGATTGAATGTGAAAGGTATGTCAAGTTGTTGGTAAGCGCGTATTGATTATATGCCTATTGTCACTGACTGGTTAGCCTGGAAGCCTGGAAATTGAAGGGATATAAGGGTTGGTTTGGATCCGTTGATAGGTTCTCATTCTTACTACAAACTATCTGAGAGTTTGGTTTCCACACTTCACTCAAAAGGTATTTTCAATCTTGATCGGGTAGCTTCTCTTGATACTAAATTTGCTCATGGTTTTAATTGGAAAATTGCAGAATTTCTAGATCTTATAGGGGAACAAAAGATGGAATGAGAGAATTATGTGAGAGGACTAAAACACTCTGGGTTTGTTTTATCTAATGTAAGAGATAAAATTGTTTGGTCCTAGGATAATAAAGAAGGGAAAGTTTCTACAAAACAAGCTTATGAGGTGTAATTTTTAGAGAAAATGGATGTTGTTCTAGAGGAATGGATGATTGATATATGGAATTGGCAGAACCCCTTGTGGATTAAATTATTTTTTTGGTTGATGATAGATAATAGAATTCTAACCTAGGATAACTTGTTAAAAAGATGTTATGCTGGACCTAGTAGATGTTTTTTGTGTGGCTAGGGGGAGGAAACAATAAATCATTTAATGGTAAATTTCTCATTCACAAGAGAAGTTTGGTATTATCTTTTAAAAGTTATTAAGGTACAGATAATTTGGGATTGTGGAAAGCTTAGTGAAAGTTTTCAAAATTGGAATAAGGTAAAGAATAATTGGACAGATTTACCTTGTTATATATGTTAGGAAATTTGGAGGCAGAGAAACTTGATTATTTTTTAGAATCAAACTTTATCTCTTCTTAAGGTATGTAATCGAGTTTTACAAGAATTGGGTGAATTCAACAAAATTTTTGTTGTCCATTCTCAAAGAGTAGTTTATCCTCCTTTGCTAGAAGGGAATTTGGTTGTTGGTTTATTTGACGGTGCTTCACAAAATGGAGGTGAAAAGTGTGGTGCAAGAGTTCTGCTAAAATTTCCAGAGGAGGGTATTTATAGCATTAAAATAAATTATGAAACGGGAACAAATACTAGAGGGGAACTTTTGGCACTTTGGAGTCTTATGTTTTTTGCTCTACATAAACAGGTTACTTGCTTACAATTGATTGGAGATTCCAAAGTAATTGTTGATTGGTTTTCATACAAAAATAATTTGCAGGGGATTTCATTACAACCTTGGATGATCAGAATTCGACAGATGAGTGGACGCTTCCAGAATTTAAAAATTCAACACATCTACAGGGAAGTCAATAGGGAAGCAAATCATCTTTCAAAGCAGGATTTTCTTATGGGGGAAGGTTATTTATGTTTTTCCAAAGGATTAGGAGATCAAGTTCAATGTTTCAAAAGAATGTCTGAATTATAAATTCAGAGTTCCTGATTAAATGATGATTGAAAAATGTAATAGAACAGTAAATTTTTTGACTTTTTGTTTATTTTGGGAGAAGTTTTTTTGATAAGATATTGAGGATAGGGAAGTCTGGTTTGTAAAAGGACAATGATTTTATCAATATTTGGGAAGGATTTTGTAAAGTTTATTTTATATTTCTAATCTAAGATATTTTCCTATTGTGAAAAAAAATACCAATGTTTGCAAAGATGAACTTTGTAAGCATGAAATAAGTTACAATAAAGAGGTTGACTAGATTAAAGAAAATGAATAAAACTAACCAAGGATAAAATAAAGAATAAGATATAAAGACTAAAAAAAAATATGCTCATTAGTCTCAAAAGAGATTATATATGATAAGTTAAATAAAGAAAGGGTAGAAGAAGAGAATTATATATATATATAGAGAGAGATCAGGTTTAGAATTATAAAAAAATTAAAAACAAATTATATTGAAACATCAATATAAAGAGATTATATATGATAAGTTAAATAAATAAAGGGTGGAAGAAGAAAATTATATATATATATATAGGGTTTAGAATTATAAAAAAAATTAAAAACAAATTATATTGAAACATCAATATAAGATAAGAAGATTAATTTAAAAGAAACTCACAGTGAACAATATTTGCATGCAAAATCTCATTATCATTTAGCTCATAAACTAGGTGTCATAAGCACTCTTGCTACTAGGGCCTTCAAAATCTCAGACAACAATCATCTTGGTTAAAATAAAGAACACATCATTCATGTGTTAAAAAGGAATGAGCCTAAGGAAGTGCAAATTAAGAAGATCATTTAGAAATCTGGTAATAGAACTTAAAATAGGGATGGAGAAGGAACCTCGAAATCGATCCTCCCATTCATCTAGAGAGTTATGGATAAGATAACTAGAATTATTAGAAAGAACAATATTGTTACTTCTTTCAAACCTCCTAACAACATTAGGGCAAGGATGAAATTGGTTAAGGACCCTATCAATCCTCATCAATACAAAGGTATATATGATATCCCCCCCTCCTATAAGAAATCTTACATTGGGGAAACTAGTCATTCTTTCCAATTAAGGATCAAAGAACATGATGTTGACATAAGGCCTAATTGTTTCCACATCTTCGCTCTCATTGAGCATCCCACAATACCAAACACCAATTATACCTTGAGCATACAAAAGTTTTTACTAAGAAGGATAACTACTCTAACTGTTAGTTTAAAGAAGTCATTGAAATTGTTAAACATCATCTACATCTCAATAGAGACCATGATTGGAAGGTGAACAACAACTTGATACATTGCTACATCAAACAATCAACACAACCAGAGTCAATAACAATATTAATAATGATAATAACAATAGCTAAATAGCTAGTTTCTTTTATTTTTTCTTCTTCTTTTTTCTATCCTTTCTTTTTATTTGTTTCTCTTTTTAAGATTGGTATGAGTATTTCTCTATCTTTAGGTTTTTCTAATTATTTTCTTTTCTTTTTAATAATCATTAAACTTTTAATTATTTATTTTTTATGCATTTATATTATATTTTCCTTTTATTCTTAGTTTTTATGTATATCCAACTCTTAAATCTTAATTTTTTAATTTTTTTTTATATCCTCTAGTTTTTATCATTAATTTTTAAACCTTTTATTTTTATAACTTTAATATGGATAATTTTAATCTTTTCACTTTTGGAATTTTTTAAAAGTTAAATTTTTTTTTTCAACCATATATATATTCTTATCTTTTATTTTATATTTTTATTTTATTTTTTATATTTATATTTCATCATTATTTTGTTAGATAGACCTTCTTGTTATGAACTTTAATCTCTTTATTTTTAAACTAATCCTCTTCTCTAGCATCTTTTGTTGATATTTTATTATAATTTCTAGTTAGTTTTATTTGTTTTTCTTAATTTAATTGACCTTGTGTTGTTTTAGACTTTCATTTTTAGAGATATTAGTATTGAGGATGATCAACTTTATTCCTCTTCACCTTATTTAAAGTTAAAAAAATGAATCACGATTATTTTGAAGTCTTAATGGATTATTTTTGTACTTCCCTAATTCTCCATGTTTTTATTTTTCCCTTCATAAGCTTTATATAATTCATTCGCACTTTCAATTATTTGCACCTCTAAATTTTGTGTCATTACTTCAATGCAGGCCATTCCCTGTAGGTTCTTAACTTTGTGTATTTATCCTTCCACAACATAATATCCATAACAAACCATTGTGTTATACACCCAACTTTTATGTATTTGTAAACATTTATATTCATCTACTAACTTTTACACCGGTATTTTAGCTTCTTTGCATCTGAAAGTATTCTTCATAGGCCTCTGTGTATTCTTGGAATTCCAACAATCCACAATTAGATAAACACATTCCTCTTTTTTATATTTCCCTTGATACTATTTGGTCAAAAAAATATTCTAGCACTTGCAACTTCAATTTTTTGACCAAAAATATCTTAATTTCTACAAGATTCAGTATTATCAAGTTTACATTATTTCTAACTCTCCCTAGTAATACATAATTCTTCTTTAACTATCAATGTTTCTCAATAGTTTTAAAATTCCTTTTTCCTTAGCCATTAAGTAAATATGTCAACTAATTGTCCTATGATTTTTAGCAACTTAGTAAAATGTATATTTTAATTGATCTATAATCTTACAAAGCACAAGATTAATCTATACTTCATTCAACTAATATGATATGTATGAAATAATGAGTTCTTAAATAATAATAATAATAATAATAATAATCTATTTTTAAGGTCATGGCCAAGCCAGCACACCAAATTCGTGTATGAGACCCCCTTGTTTGTGGGACAAGGGACCCCCCTCCACCCAGCGATTTGACTGGTAAAGTCTACGAAGGTATACATACCCTACCCCCCTTTGGATTTGAACCTGTGACCTCTTAAGAGGAAACACATGTTCTTAACCATTAGGCCCACTCAGGCTGTCTTTAATTATCACAATACAAAACCGAAATAATGAGTTCTTAAATAATTTTGTTGTTCTTTAATTATCACAATACAAAACCATTAGTTGTGCATGTTTAGTATCTATTACAATCCTATCAACCATATTACTTCATATGCACTATCATAGTTATTTTTATACAAAACTATCAATTGCACATGTCTAGTATCTACTAGAGTCTTGTTTACTTTTTATTATTCATCATGCAAAAACACATATATAGATGTGGACATTTATCATCCACATATCTATTCTAGTAAGATTCAATGTATTTAATTAGATCAAATTTAATATTATTAGAAAATGTAATAATCTTTATGTCACATGACCACATCAACCCACATTTTTTTCATTTTATTTATTATATTTTTTTTAATCAATTTTATATATATATATATATATATAAATAAGAGTTTTTTATCTTTTTAAATGTTGTCACAAAGATTACATGAAAAACGTTTCAACTAAAAAATGATTATATATATATATATATATATATATATATATNCTCTTCTTCTTTTTTAAACTATGCACCAACAACTAGAAATGATTCTAGTTATCATGTAATAACACATGGGATTGAAAAATATTTAGCAATATTTATGCTTAAGATGGTGGTTTAAATAACAAACTAACATCTTTTATACTCTCATGTTTCTTTTTAAACCTTGCACATTAGAAAGAAGAAATGTTCTAGATTGTTTTTTAATCCTTAATTAAGTCACAAAGGATTGAAAAAAATGCAATAGCATTTTTCTTGGTGAGTGTATACTTTAAAAAAACCAACAATTTTTATGTTGATTTTTTTTTAAATAAACCATGTATTTGCAAGAAAAAAATAGATTATATGTTTTTTAATCATTTGGTAATGCATAGAGGATTGTAAAAAAATTATCAATATGCATGTTTTTAACACTGAGTTTATAACACAAATTGTATTTTTTAAAGTTTGTGTATTGATAAAAAGAAATGATGTGATGAAGCACGAGGTCTAATTAAGTTGGTAATTTATGATGAGTTGTGATTTCATATCAGTCAATACCATCAACCAATTAATTCGTGGTCGAATATCAAGAGTGTATCTAAGAAAAACAATGAAGCTAAGATACTTCAATTGGGAAACCAATTCATCAAGCTCTCAAACAAAATGTGTTTAACCATGTAGATGAGTATATTTCCAAAGTGAAGTTCACAAGGCATCAACTTGAAGAGTATGGATACAAGTACAATAACATGAATATGTGGCACATCATTCTTCAGAATTTTACTCATGCTTACGAGGTATTTCTTTCCACCTTTCACTCCACCAAAATTATGCTTGGTATAAAAAATGTTGGTCCTTCTTTGAATAATTTTTGTACCTTATTTGTTGGAGAACAAGAAAATTTATTGTCCATGGGAAAGCTAGGATCCAAAAATTGAGCATATGTTGCAAAAAGAAAACCAAAGAAAGAAAAGAACCCAAAGGATACCAATCTTAAGTCCAAGTCTTCATACATATCTTAGCATATGAAAAATGAAAGGAAAATAAATAATCCTATGAATAATTTGTGATTATTGTGGAAGAAAAGGTCACCTTAAGTAGATTTTCTATAAGAAGCATTTAGATATGTTAAATTTTTCAATCAAAAGCAAGTTGCAACAAGACTTTCTCAAACTTTTGGTAAGAATCGTGCCATTTTTCTAATACTTCTAGTTCTACCTTCATTTGAATACTTTCATATCCTAATATTGAGTGGATTATTGATTTCAAAGAAGCACACCACATGGAAAGAGATTCCCCCATGTTCTCCTCACCTATTAATTTTGATGATGATGATCGTATTAAGATATATATTAGAGATAGCAATGCACTTGTAGTTGTTGGCTTTGGAAGTATTTCACTTGAGACTGAGAACATTAATGACGTTTATTGTGTAGAAAAGTTGAGTGCCAACATGTATCAAATCATTCTAAAAGGAAAGAAAGTGGATATTTGGCCACACAAGTTCTTTTTCAAAGATATTAATGATGTGTACAAGGCCATGGCATCGAGAACAATTGATGTATGTATGTAATGCACCCTATCATTCTAACTTCTAAGATATCTTTGAGTTCCAATACCAGTCTCCCTTCATCAACCAAAAAAGGTAACTCTATCTGTATAAGACTTATTGGACCCATTTTTCTCCTTCAAACATGAAACATGTTTGACATCATGTAGCTTCACCTTGGTTAGGATATTTAATGCATAGGCTATTTGCCTACTCTTTTCGGAGTTTGTAGGACCATAAAATTTGGGCACGATCAGTTTTCTTTGAATCAACTTCAACTTGTTCCTTGAATTGGCTTAATACTCCTTCCATTGAATAACAATGTAAAACATAGGCTTGAGCTCATTTCTTAATTATTTTGTTGGATGAGACTATTTGTGATAGATGGTTCTTGATTATGTGAAACTTGTATTTTTTCCACTCTCATAAAATCTTAGGAATCGTTCTTGTAGGTTTAACCCCATTGTACCAATGGTATCCAACCATGGGGTCCCTAAGACAACATATGCTTCCCTAATTATTGTAACGTACCCAACCATGCCTAGGCTAGGCACGCTACCTCAAAACTCACTTCTGGACTGATTTTGAATTATGATACTTTTTTAATTAACAATGAGGCATGAAATATCCACATGCAGAGATCAAGATTCATGCTACAACATGAAAGAAATGAATATAATTTCATACACAACAATAACCAACAAGCATGCACATTATAAACATGAATCTTAGATATTATAATTAATACACAATGGAAATAAATATATAGGTAAATAAAACCATGACACAGAGCATTTATCTTTAATGAAATGAATCACCAATTGGCATACCAAGGACGTTCCACCCAACCGTAGACATTGTTGTTCTGAATCTCAACAACAATGTCACCCCCGAGACAGGGCTATAAATCCACAAGGACGGTTCAAGAGTATCACTCGGCTTCCCAAACCAGTCAACACTCAAGCTCTCACAGGTTTCTCAACACACACAACAATCCAAAGTACACCAACTCTCTTCTATCCAACCTACACAACCCAAGAGAATGGACCCCCTTCTCTGCAACGCAGTCCCTCAGGATATCCACCTCCTTCCGGGGCTCTAGTGCATTTGGTCAAGAATAACCATGCTAGGACTCTCACGATTCACAATTGTGAGAAAAAATTAACACATGGCAATGCATCTCAGATCTGCATGCATTAATTCATGGTTGAAATACACCAATAGTCATTACAACCAACAAAACAATGGCTCCTCTCAAACAATTCATTTTTCATTAATTCCCAAGCCAAGATAAAAAATGAATGAGGAAAGAGAAGTGGGTGAAAGAGTGAATGGAGAGAGAGAATATAATGAAAGGTGTGTACAATGAACAATGAGTGAACCCCCAAACAACCCAAATATGGGTTTATATATTTCTTCGAATTAAATATCCACGTGGCCTTCCCCCAAGAAGCTCACGTAAATATACTCCATTAAAACCAAAATGGGTAAATAAAATATAAAATAAATACTTAGCCCCTCAAGCCCCCTCTCTTGTGGAAGCATAGACCCCTATAACTCTTGTCCTTGTCTGTCTAGCCAACGGTATATTTTATTATTAATAATGATCAAAACCTTACATTTCCTAGGCACACTGGCCTCTTTTAATTGACCTTACATTTCCTAGGCACATTGGCCTCTTTTAATTGTTTGGGCAGTGTTTCATCAATTAACAAAATACATTATTTAATATGGGGAAGTGGTTTTGTCCCTTTTGATTGTTTGGGTAGCCTTTCATCAATTAATAAAATACATTATTTAATATGGGGAAGTGGTTTTGTCCCTTTTGTCCCTCGCAACTTGAAAGTCAGAGATAAGAAAGATACTATCTACAAATATATTTAGTTATTTTCTATTCTTGAATATATGAAGTTATGTGAACTGCCAATATCTATAAACATTGTTACTCCCATTTTCTTAATGTAGCCAAAAACTTTAAGAGTCTAGGGTTGAAAAAATTACTTGGGGATAGAGAGTGTTGGGTTGGTATTTTGATTGCTAGACTATTTAAGATTTTTAGATACTTCATAGGAATTGTCATTTCATAAGTTCGATGTATTTCTTTCTTCTCTTTTTGTTGCTATCAATTTATGTATTTATGGCTTGGATTCCAATTAAGTGCATTGCAACCAAAACAAGGGTTGTTGTTGGAATGGGATGAAGCTTGTCATTGATAAGACATGATTTTTTTCTGTAAATATGTGTATCACATATAAATACTTCTCCACCACACTCAATTGTTGCAATTGATTGATTTTGACAAAAACTTCCTTCCCATCATCTATATGTTGAAATCTTTTGATAAAAAAAAAATTGAATATATCTAGTGTCTTGCTAAAACGATTTTGAGTTCCACCATAAAAACCAGTGATAAAACTAGTGCATAGACTCAAAGTTAATTTTATCATCATCACCGTACATTTGATATATGTCAAATCCATATTGTGACCATCCTCTCGAACTTGGGAACACCATTTTTTGTCAGGTGCGTAAAATCGTTAAAACAAGCCGTGTTTGATGAAAGGTTTTGGCATTGGAAATGGTGTGAGAGTTTGGGCTATTTACTCCTTTATTCTCATTTAATCATTGAGCAGCTTGTGTCACGCCTGTCAGACTTCTATCAGAATGTCTAGTTTTTTTGGATTTCTTGTGTCACGCCTGAAAGACTCCTTAATATTTTTAATTGCATGTCTTAATTATGAGTTGGAAGGCTCCATGGAACTGGAGGTCTCCCTTCAGTTCTGTTGCTCTTTTATTGTGATCCCCTTTGAATTTTTGGTATTCCTCGATTTTACATCGGCCAACTAATACCTGTGTTTGAGAGCCTGCTAGCTTGTTTGGGGTAAGGGGTTTGTGAATGGTCGCTAGAAAGTAATAGGGTGTCATAGTTGAAGAAAAGAACAGAGCCACAGATGGAAGTAGTGTTTTGAGGCGTCATGAACAAGAGGATGCAGGTATGACAATCAAGGATAGAGTCCATTTTAGAGCGCCAAGGTAACATGAATGCAAGCTAGGGCTGGGAATATATTCTTGTAATGAATAGGACACAGACAAGCATATCAGCGATTGGGGATGCACGGATTTGGATTGATGAGGCATGGATTTTTAGACGTGGTAGGACGTCTAATTTGTGTCTAGCAGGGTTACCTGAACAGAGATTAAGGAATTTTCAGGAAATAGCTCACTGAAGGATCACAACCTGAGCAGACGAATGGGAACGAGCTTTGGCACGGGAATGAATATCACAGATTGCAAATGAATGAAGCTCGGGAATGAATATCACAGATTGTAAATTAATGGCATGGACACACTTCACGCACCAGAAGTCACAAACAGGAATGCGAACAGAATTATATATATCATCTTAGACAGTTGCAAAACCGTGTTTTATTTTGGAATTGAACGGTGGAGATACTTCCAATCATCATGGCTTTGTTTACTCTCTACCATCCAATAATGTAGTTATTCAGTTATTAACTATACATTAAGTAATTATACTGAAATTATTGTGACTGTTGTTGTAGTGAAAGAAAACATATCACTGGCGTAGGCGCCACATAGCGAGCAAAGTCGCCCGAATGTTTTCACAGGTAAGCCTTTTGTTCACCTAATTCGTGTCGATAAGAAGATTACTGTAATGTTTTGGCAAATCTGAAGCGATGAATGAGTGTGATTTGCATCCTCCAAACATCATTTACGCATCTATGAAGTTCAAATTTGGTGCTGGGATGATTGCATCCATCAACATAGCATATTTTCATTCCGTTGTGCTTTTAATTCTGATATGATTGAGCAAGCAAACATACTAAAATCCAGAAGCAAGAAATTAAGGGCTAGGCGGCGCTAT
>JASDQU010101284.1:338175-350373 GCA_032191745.1 Picea mariana
GCAAATCCGGACAAATCCTTCTGACCCATTTCCTTATTTGGCGAGACGATCGTTTTGAGCCATATAGCAGTAGATTCCGTTGGTGGAATATTTTGGGGCGCATCCAGTGTCCCAGGAGGTGCACAAACCCCCCAGGGGTCCAAATCCAGTGCCTCAGGGGTCAAATCCAAGATCCGGAAGACATCCATTTCAATCTAGAGACTAGGGTGCTTCTATTGGAGCAGTTTCCAGTGCATTCCGACGGTCGATTCTTCCGGATGATTTTTCCAGCTAGTAGCGGTTACCGTACTTCTCTGGAATCGCATATTTTGCTGATCTATCCGTGCATGCATCAAATCTGCTATCATCTTCTGATCACGGGTATTTTGATGTTATTTGTTTGTATTCCAGTGACGATCCATGAGATCTAGCTGGCGATTATTTCTATATTTCCAGTATGCTATTGTATTTCCATGCTTGAGTCGCATAATACATATATTGGGCAGTTGATGTTCTTTACTTCCGCATGCATCCTTTATATATTGTTTAAACCATAAATATGCAACATGCACATGCAATAACCAACATGCACTTGCAATAACCAAAAATATCTCAAACACACAACTGAAACGGATCCAAAAACCCCCAGTGTATCAGATCTGCGAGACAGAGCATTTGAACAGTAGCAAATATCTTGATCAACGGGATCAAGGATATTTCAGTAGTGGGGTCGGCACCATGCATGTAGTAAAGGGGGTTGGATGCGTCAGATTCCAGCTAGAATCAGGTGGTTCTCTGGAGGTCGATGAGGTGATGTTTGTCCCAAAGTTGAGGGCCAATTTTCTCTCAGTGTCAACTCTGGACGACCAGGGGTATGCAGTGATTTTCGAAGATGGACAGGTTCTCATAGGGGCAGAGGGGGCATCCTTGGATGCAGCAGTGAGGCTTGGCATCAGGAAAGGCATGATGTACAAGGTGTTGGGACAGCCTGTAGTTGCGTCCAAGGGGATCTTGGACCAGAGATCAATGTCAAAGAATGTCAGTTGGTATAACATGACATTGATAGAGGAGTAGACCATAAGATCAAATCAGAGTGTAGCAAAGGTAGCAGAGATGTCTTCTAGTTCAGAGGGAGTAGCTACAGTGGCAGCAGATTTGATGGGATCAGAGATTGATCCAGATGGAGACACCTCCCTCGCTAAGAGGGAGTGTTAGTTTTTGGTAGCTCGATAGGTGTCTCAACTAGGCCTTAGTGTCCTAGGTCAACTGATGGACACACATATGACCCAGATCAGTCTTCTTATCTCAGCCTAAATTAGACTTAGGCAAATCAGCAAATAATTCATCCTTGAGTGGATTGTGAGGCCCAGTAAGAGAGGGCGCACCTCATGAAGAGTTGAGTGCTTTGTGGGACCTTGTCCAAAGGGGAGTGCACCACTTAGTGGAGAGTGGGGTCCAACCCAAAGGGGGAGTCCCAATCTCAACCATTGAGGCCCAATTTTGGGCACACATCTCAAGGAAAATGGTGGTTGATTGAAGGATAAAAGAAGGGGGCGAGGGTGGAGAAGGACACCATTTCTCATTTGTGAGGTTGTGTAGGTGAGAAGAAGAGGGTGCTTGGGAAGGAGAAGAAGAGGGAGCAATTGAAGTAGAGAGGGCAAGTTCAGGGCCAACTTTGGGCAACCAACAGAGGCCTTCCTTGGGCCATATTGGTCTGCAAAGAAGGGCCATTTCAGAACAACAGAAAGCAGAGAGGACTAGGCCGAGTTTTCTCAGCCTAAGAAGGTTGTTTGTAGGTCGTACAGCAAGCCAAATCTGTACAAGCCATACTTGGGCTGTACAAACCAAGTTGTACAGGGCCAGAATTTGTTGGGTCGTACAGCCAACAGCTGGGCATTTTTCTACAGAGGAATGTGAACTTTTTTGCTGGGAAATTTGTAAGAGTTTTCAATTTACTCTGTTGCTATAATTATTCTCCTGAATACCCAATAAAATCCCCTCTTAGCTGGTTTTCCCCACACTAGGGTTTCCAGGGTACATTTGGTGCTGTCCTATTTTTATGCTTGGTTCTGTGTATGCTTCTGCTATCATTTTTTATGGTTTATTACTCACTTGTAGGTTAACTGCATAATTCTGAAATTTAAATCAGCAAAGTAAATTTATGAGTTTAGAAATTATTAGCATTAATCTCAGTGATTGAGTGATAGGAAAATTCAACATGCTCCAATTCCTCTCGCAACAATAGGATGAAGTAAACTAAGAGAGGAGCCTCGTGGTTAATTGTTGTAGAAGAGTGCATGTTGCCCCATGAGTTTACCACCAAGCATAGGGCTTCTTAATCACCTTGTCTCTGAGCACATCATAGCCTCCAAATCTCCCAATGCTAGTGAAAAACTCTACGAAGCCCTCCTCCACCTCATTAATGGATGCTTTATCCTAATATATCCTTCTAAATGCATCCTTTGTCCCCTGTGAAATCTCTCCATCCATGTGAGGAGGGAATCTACGTGAAGGCCCACCATTGAGCTAATCATTACTATAGTATTTGGTATGCAATGAATGAGCCAAGCAATGGGAAGGTGTGGAATTTTTATCCCATCTACTGATAAGAATATCATGTATGATGGTGAATAAGGTCTTTTGTTGATGTCCCATACTTGGGGCACTCATTCTATAAAATAACGGTTTGCACAAACTCAATCATGGAATCCCACCCCTCATAAACATCTCCTAGGATGGGTTGGTCCATGTCTCCAAACCACAACAAAGAGATGATAGGGTCCATGACCTCAATGGTAAGATTTACCCTCCCCCACCAACCATCATCTAACATTGTATCCTTGACCTTTTTTGAAGAAGCCTGATTTGTCTTTCTCCAAAAAGACCAAAACTCTGAAATAATCATCGACCTAAGAATAGTCTTGACCTCCCTCTACCTCTTAAGCATGATAAATGAGGAGGTAAACTAAGAATTTGCAATCTTCAACAATGATAGATTGTGTACTCCTTATAGATTGTGAGGGAATTGGTATGGTTTCATACAAAATTGTGGATATGGCATGCATCCTCTGTAAGACTTCTCATCCATGTCACATCTAAAGCAATAGATTTAAGAGCTAAATTCAAAGAATGAACAATGCAAGGTGTCCAAAATATTTGTTGATATTTAGCTTCCACCAATCATGCCAACAGCCTTGCAAATAGGTGCATTTTCTGTAATAATTTGCACACAAGAATCAACACCTACATCATCAATAAGTTTAATGAACAACTCACCAATAGATTCTACATCCTTGTATTTTCCAAGAGCATCCACCACTTTCCAGAAGACTGGTCCATTCAGGGAAGACACCATGAAATCGATGAGTGGATGGCATGCTACATCCATCCATCCATCAAAAAAAATACTAACACTGGATGAGGGCCATGATGATTTAATAGGCTCTAGCATTTTATCCACCTTCTTATTTTCCTAAACCAACAATGTGATTCTAAGCTTCTCTAAACTAAGAGGCACATACCCAATTGGAGCCCATTCAACTAGAGCTTGACACATCTCAATAAAAAAAAATCGTGCAACATTAATTGAAATGAAGTTGAGATAGAAAAAGAACCCAATGGTAAGATCATCCTCATCTCGCATCTCTTGTTGAAATATCTTGTCAATTGAGCCACCACTTGTCGCTGCCCTCTTTCTTGCTAGCTAAATTGCAGTCCCACTCCCAAATCCACTAGATGACTTCCTCAAGAATGGAAGAGGATCCTCATTTTTTGTTTGTCCTACTTGCTACTGCCACCTTCCCCAAGCCACATTATCCTCTCTTTCCATTTATTTTCATTTGGATGCACTCATTAATTTACATGGTCCAAGTCCATGGGGTTGGCCCAACAAATGGCCCTTAACTCGGTAGTAGGTGCTCTTAAACTAAGTATTGTAGAAACTACATGTCCAAAGGACATTCCCTCCCCCCTTAACTTGGCCTCGGGCCCTTGATGTTTTGTAACATACTTCCACAATGGATATTTATTCTCTTGAGCCTATTGTCTTGCTACAACAATGTTTTTTTCAGCATTAGAGGCTGCACTTGCAACTCCACTTGCAGCAAATGGAACACCAATAGAAAGAGATGAAATTGGAGGGGCAACAACAACAACGACACTCCTCCCTTTCCTTTGACCCTTTTTAGCTTCCCTTGCAGATCGAGCCATGATTTCTATGGAATGAGGAAAACAAACCACTGTTGTAGATAGAAACAAGAAATATGGTTGGCAAATCCACCTAAAAAGCACTTGGAAGTTGGAACCTCTTCAAATCTGTAATTTACCCTTCAGTTGCACACCAACACACCTCAAAGCTCCAACCTACAAAAGAAAATGAGAAAAAAAAAGAGCCAAATCACCCTTTTAGATACCCACGGTTCACTTTTTGTGTCGCACGTGTCAGACACATGGGACATGACTAAGGATCAGACACAAACACGTGCCAAACATGTGTCCTAGGCTCTAGCGTGTCCATGTCTGACATGTGGGATATGGACACAAAGGCCCTGGAGGTCGTATCCTGTTACTTAGCTACAATATTTGCAACACATTTCCTCATCAACAAGATCAAAATGGTTCCATGCAAAGCCTTTGACGCTTGGGGCCATGGTAAAATTCCAATTTGCAAATTCAAATATGCAACAATGCAAACCCTATCTTAAATTCTTAATATGCAAAGTCCATACTTCAAACTTCAAAGTAATAGAAGGCCAAAAGTACAAAACTTTAAAGACAAATTTCAGATCTGCAATTTAATGAGAGGAAAAAACAGGGACAAATTTATTATTTAACTATTAACATACCTAGGACAGATCACTGCTCGTTAATGTTGCTCCAAAATTGCAAATGATCACATGCTCAATGAGTGAAGTGCGAGGTGTGAGGAAAATAGAGGGGGGGGTGGGGTTCTCTTTATAATTTTTTGGTAGGGTTTAAGTTGTTAGAAATTAGGTTTTAAGTATTTTAAAAAAAATGAATTTTTCATGCACAGTCTAGCATGGTGGGGTCCAAGACTAACTCCACCGAGTATGTATGGACTCGGCTGAGTTGGGCCAATTTGGTATCGAATCGGTCGATTCATGCCTTGACTCGACTGATCCACTACCAAATCAACCCTCTAAACCGATCTATTGGCCAAATTAATTCTCTATCAAATCGACCGAGTTGACAAAGTCTGAGTCAACTCAAATCGATTTTTAAAACTCTGACTACTACTCATGCTCTTCTCACCAAGGTCAACGCCGACAAAGACCCCTCTACTTATAGTCAGGCCAAAAACTCCCTTGAATGGGAAGCAACTATGGATGTCGAGTATGAGGCTCTAATAAAAAATTAGACATGGGAATTGGTTCCTTTACCTAAGGGTAAGAATACAGTTGGCTATAAATGGATCTCTAAGACCAAATATGGAGTTGATGGATAGATTCACTAGCATAAGGATATGCTTGTGATGTTTTCTCACAAAAATTAAGGTATTGAACACAATGAAACATTTTCCCTATTTGTCAAGATGGACACTATATATACAATTCTATCTATATCCATTGCACAGAGATTGGAAGATTCATCAGATGGATGTCAAAAGTGCTTTCCTTCATGGGGATATTCAAGAAGAAATATATATGCAGCAAGCACAAGGCTTTGATCAAGAAAGTTCAACACCATTAGTCTGTCGACTTACAAAATCAAGCAGTTACCCCACACTTAATATTTGAAGATCCATAATTTTTTTCTCAACATTGGATTTTCTCATTACAAAAGTGAGCTTGATCTCTACATTTTTCATCAAGATTATCAAATCCTTATTACTGTGCTCTATGTTGACAATTTGATTCTAACTAGAAACTCAATCTCTCGAATTAAAAAGTTGAAGCTAAGGCTTCAAGCTCTGTTTGAAATCATTAATCTTGGTTTGCTTCACTAGTACCTAGGCATTCAGATTACTCCATCTACTTTTAAGTTTTGAGATCTCTCTTTGTCAACCTCAATATGTTTTAGATTTGCTGCAACACTTCAAGATGGAGGATCGTAAGCTCATTAGCACCCCTCTTGCCACTCAGATGAAGTTTCAAGCAGATTGTCCCTCTCCTTTATTTTAAGCTACTATCTATCACTATTTAGTGGGAAGTCTTATCTACCTTACTCATACTTGGTAGATATGCATTTACTATCAGTTTGTGTTCCCAGTGTCTGTAGGCACCACTAATATATATATTCACTATGCAGCAAGAGCCCCTATTTATATTCAAGGATTCTTCGATGCAAACTGGATCGGTGATCTTGATGGGCATCATTCACCCTCTAGTTACTCATGTACTCTCAGTTTTGGACTAGTTTCCTAGTGTTCTAAGAAGCAACAAACTCTGGTTCTATCTTGTACAGAAGATGAGTATGCCAATGCTCTCCTTGCTATGAAGCATCTTGTCTAGATGAGGATGATTCTGCATCAAATGAACATTCCTCAAAAGGGCCCCACCCCTCTCTATTGTGGCAATCAAAGTACCATCAAACTTATTCATAATCTTGTGGATCATCAAAAATATAAACATGCTCATCTTTGGATGCACTATATCTATCATCTCTATGCTCTCAATCATATTGTGCCCATCTTTGTTCATTCATCTGATTAGCTTATGTTCACCAAAATCTTGTCAAGGTCCACCTTCGATAGTTTGTGGCATCGTATTGGTGTGGAAAACTTGCCATTTAGGGGTGATGTTGTGCTATTATGGCATCTCTCCATGGCCCCTTTTCAGCTTGGGGGTTTTGGAATTATTAATGTAATCTATAGATATGGCCACCGCTCATGTATCATTATTACTCATACTCATGTCTCATTATTACTTGTAATTATGGCTAAGACCATATTGTTTATTCCTTTATTGTATTACTGAGTACAGTTAAGGCTTACCTAGTCAAACTTAATATGTAGGCTCAACAACCCTCTTTGGTGTGTGCCCTTGCTTTGTGGAACCACAACCCCCTCTTGAAGGGATGCCTCACTTGAGTTGTGTATAAATACACAACTCGAGATGTCATTTGTACCATCTCCTCTTGCAATATTCTCAATCTCTCTTATAAAGCATTTTATGCCTAAGGATGCCTATATATTTGGCGTTCTCTCATGCTTGAAATTTCTTTCTTTTATGTGTACTTGTGCATTTCTTGTATCACACAATTGTATTTGGGCATATTTCTCTCTCTCTCTAGCATGGTAGGGTTATCTACCTCTAGCATGCTTGTGATTGAGTTACCCAAAATTTGGGTTTGCTTTGGTTCCATTTGATTCCTTGCTTTCAATTATGAATTCCAACAATCAACAACCCAAATCCTTAAGAGCCTAAGACATTAGAATACTAGCATGTCCCATTTTCATAACAATCTTAATCAATGAACTTGTCTAGTGGCCTTGTTTTGAGTGTTTGGTCTCACGGTTGGCTCTATGCTTATCATATTCACTGTAATCATAACACAACATAATATTCCTTCATTACATGACGAGGCATCAGTGGGCATTCAAAATGTCCTTACCATATCTAGCATTGGAGCTTTGTGGAATCAATAATAATGTACATACATATATTTTATCTTTGCCTTCATGCATATCTATACAAAATTCAAATCACATTATTAAGACTTCGAAAAAGTGTTAGTTGGCATTAACATCTCCGCACCCTATCCAAATAGTGAAGTTACCATGTAAGGTGGTAAAGTGTTAGTTGCCATGTTCAAAAGAAATATAGATGTTGGAGTAACACCTAGATTTGACCTAGATTTATATTCTACCTAAATGCTTTTTAATAAAATACGGTACAAAGCAAAATTTGTGTAAAATATTAATGTAATTTGATTATGTTTCATTTGCAAACATGTGCACATTTTCACATCGCCATTAAAATTAGGGGGGAATAAAGTAGGTGGTAGATTCCATTATGTAATTGATTTCATATAAGATTATTATACATTAAAATATCCACGTCGCACTCTTATGCAAAGTTATTCTTTCTACTTAAGGAGCTCTTTTCCCATGTATCATCATCCAAAGTTGAGAATACAAAACAATCCTCGAGCAAGTTTTTGGCAATCCCTTCTGTATGAGAAGCCTGTCGTCAGTTCTTCTCACTCTGTTCCATCTCTGCCCATATCACCAAAGTCAATTATATTTCTAATATTTATATATAATATCTCCCTATATTATATATCCTATAAATTAAATGCAATAGCTTTTTCTATAAGAGTGTGGTTCAGCAGTAAGCAGCAAGGTGATCTGGCTTTTATTAATACAGAGACCTGGGTTCATAACCCTAAAGCAGATATGCATGAGGCCAGATCCAAGTCCCAGATAACTTTGACAGCATCGATACATCCCTCATAGCATGGCAACCTAGCCAAAGGATTCTATAAAAGTATTTCCCCCAAAAAAGAAATAGCTCAGTCCCTTAAAAAAACATGTTATAGAGAAACTACTGGGAATGTTGATGCCAATCTAATTTTTTTGGAAGACAAGTGTAAAAGAAGAAACAATCAAACTTGCCCCGTCTGTTAGAAGCTTTTAAAGGATCCAGGAAGTTTTTTTAACATTTTACGTTAAATTAATTTATATTAACATGATGAAATAAGAATCAAAGGCATTTTGAGAGCTTTCTTCACACGTAAATACATTAGCAATCTCTAAAGATATGTTTGGTACATAATATTCTCACTTCAGTTTGTTAGCACGCTCTTAATCTTGTTTAAGAGAAAAAAATACATGAACCTGATAGTAATACAACTAGAATCTTGCACCAATTGCAATAGCTTCCTATAAACTTTATTTCAGTATTAAATCATAGTTCAAGAATATTTGGGGTGTGTGAGGAGTTTATACGAATTCTCGAAAACACAGGAATAACTGCATAATATTTGACCTACAAATTTCCACATGTTTATCACTGTTCCTTACTTCAGTTATATTTTCAACAAGGAAAAGTGAAGCAAAAATAAAGATTCCGAACCTTACATGCAAACTGAACAAAATAAAATAATCATACCCTGGCTCTCATAGAATGGTCTAATAATATGTTGGCAGACTTTATGTCTCGATGAAGTACTGAGGGTACTGCCTGTGACAAGATCAATTAGAGAATGAATTGCAATTTGATAGATTTCGTTTGTATACAATACTTAAAGGACTCAATTACAAAAAAAAAGATTTTGAACTATTTTATCATCGTCAGAACCAAAAAGTATACCCCGTCATGGAGATATTCAATTCCTCTTGACACATCTTGTGCTATACGAACCCTTCGTTCCCAATTTAATGGCTCTACATTCTCATCTAAATAAAAAACACAGCATAAAGGAAGCAATTTTATCAGTAGTAGAAAATAAGCATTTCTCAAAGCATGACATATATAAAAGGAATCGCTCGAAATTAATTCAAGAAATAAATAATACGTAGATGTATAATAAGCATAACAAATTTTATTAGATAAAATACTTCATGCTCTGAAATGAACCTAGAAGAATTCGAACTTGCATGATTTTTATCAATTGTCTACTTAATTGAAAGGTACCAATCTCCCATTCCTTGTTAGCATAGTCCGTAATATGTGAAGTCTTGTATGAAGTGTCTTTTGTGGACAAACAATAGTATTTATACAATAGTGTTGCCTTTGCAAGAATGATAACGTCACGTCATTACCTATATTAAGTCCTTGACAGCTATTATTATGAATTATACATAAATATCTTTTTTAATTATACATATAAATATCTTATTTAAATTTTATATACACATCTCATGCAAAAATAGATTTAATCAAATATTCCAAACCCTATAATTATTCATAATGATGGTCCTTATTTATATACACACCTAACATTAATTCAATTTTCACTTAATCATATGAAAACCCATTTATTAACACGCAATGTGAAATATATTAAGACGATGAGTATAACTCATTGATGCCAATATGCACCATAAGTTGTGCAACAAATAGCTTGAGCCACCAAACAGAAAGGTAGTATATTAGTTCGTTAGCCTTTTGGGAGGTACTATGTCAAGGTAACCAAACCTTTTTAACATGTATAAACACCAATAGTTAACATTATATCCATGCAGAAGTAGCAGTGTTATGGGAATGCACTTTTCCAGGTGGGGGACACGCTCCCCCCATTTCTCACATTGCCTAGATGGAAAAACTCAATGGGGGACGTTTCCTCATATCTCACTTTTGAGGAAACTCAGGGAAGCGTAGGGGGGTATTTCCTTTTTGTGGAAAACTTATTGGCATCCCTCCTCTGAAAAGGGGATTACTAGGCATTATTCACTATTTTTGTCCAATGACCTTAGAAAATGTCATTTTTCTCAGACAAACCATAGAAAAATAAAAACCTGAAATTGAATATGAATTACTGAATGTTTATTTCATACTTTCATTGTTTGACTTGTCATTGTTTTTCATATATTTAATTTTTTGTTTTTTTTTTTCATTTCAAATGAATCCCCTATGTTGGGGGTCTTGATGTTTCCCATGACATTTTCTAAGATTTGGGGGTGTCTCCACAGATCCCTGGAACACGTTTCCATGATCCCATGTCTCCCTATCCCAGAAACTTGGTGGAACATTGAGAAGAAATAATTACTCACATAACAGGACAGATAAATTAAATCATAGAGTAATAACCATTAATCCTTAAAAGAGTTATTTCCACAATTAAACGTTTCCCTGCGAGTATTACAGTTTTCTTGTATTTGAGTACATTATAAAACCCAAAGAAAATCAAGCATAAAAAAGCTACTTTGATAAAAATCACTATCAATTAAAGATTTTTGTAAATACTAGAGTCTGATCAAATATAGGCGTCATTCCATGCATTTAGTGCCCAACTATTCTAGTGTCTTATATCACCCCTCACTTTGGAACTTCAAGTCTCCAGACCATGCAACAGTATTATAGGCCTTGCCTAGTTTGCTTATGGTCCAACCTAGACTAAGCTGCAATGCTTATGAATACCCATAATTTATTTCATAATTGTATTATACACACACATTTGCACTAGACCAGACCTAAGTTACCAAATCTACCCTTCCCCTAGATTTTTTTTGATCCAAACCCAATATGCATAGAAACCAAATATGACTAGGATCAATGTAGGTATCTATACAAGATGGAACCATACAAGATCCATCGCAGATACAGCGGGTATGAATTCCATCTCACATCCATTGAAACAAAAAAGTTCAAAAACAAAAAAACACAAAATCCTAAAAATAAGGGAGTTTAGAATAAAACTCACGAGAAGATGTTCATTCACAATGACAAGTGAAAACAATGTACTCTTTAGTTGTAGGTGGTCAACCATTCTTTAGAAATTGTGCATTTTCACTCTACTTGCATGCTCGTGCTTCCAGTTGAACCTAGTAGAACTCATTGTTATGTTAATGCTAGCCATAGCTCAACTAGCATTCCTTCCACGTGGTTACAAACATATTGATTCTCTTGATGATATGGACAAGATGATAGGAGCAATTCTATTTGTAGATTACTAAACAAATAATGGTATGGCTAAGATTCGTGTTAACTTTGATCCATCAAAACAAATTTGTAAAACTGCTCCTCATGCTAGTTCCTAATGAAACTTCTCACATCCAAATACTAGTCTATGGAAATTATTGTGCCCAACCTCGGTTTCTTCTAGGAGTGCTTCATGTGTTAGACGACCATACAAAAAGGTCCTAGTTTCATATGTTTGAAGTGTGCCAACCATGCCACATCAGAACCAAATCTAAAATTGATGGACTAAAATCCCCATTAAAACAAGGTCCTTTTATTTCGTGCCATTATTATTTTGGCATCAATTACATAACCAAACAAGGGAAAATAAAGTCAAGAGGCCAATCCAAGAGGGAAATTCAGAAGTGTTTAAGGGTTGCATAAACATACCACAATAAACCTTAATGGGATGAAAATAAATGCGGAAAAATGTACATCAGAACCAAATCTAAAATTGATGGACTAAAATCCCCATTAAACAAGGTCCTTTTATTTCGTGCCATTAATATTTTGGCATCAATTACATAACCAAACAAGGGAAAATGGAGTAAGAGGCCAATCCAAGAGGGAAATTCATAAGTGTTTAAGGGTTGCATAAACATACCACAATAAACCTTAATGGGATGAAAATAAATGC
>JASDQU010101285.1:23892-80476 GCA_032191745.1 Picea mariana
ATATATATATATATATATATATATATATATATATATATATATATATATATATATATATATATATTGATACAATAAAAACTAATATAATCATTATAAAATATTTTAATGTATTAAATTAACATTTTTAATTTATTCATGATATTATAATATATATTAATACAATATATGTAATTAATATTGTTAGAAGTTAAATATATAAAAAATAATTTAATTGTAATTATTTATATATAATATTACAAATTAGAATAATATATATCTATGTTAAATTTAATAATATATATTTTTATAAGTTAAACTAATGTATATCTATGTTAAATTTAATAATATATGTTTTTATAAGTTAAACTAATGTATATCTATGTTAAATTTAATAATATATGTTAATGTAATAATAAACAAGTGATGTTAAATTTAATAATAATATTAGTGTAATAATAAATAAGTTCAGGACATATGGACTTAGAAGTTAATAACATTGTGTTATCTTGAATGTTTTCAAAGACTGAAAGATTTTCCAATGTATATATCTTTAATATATAATTGAATATTTCCCCATCTTAAGAGTCCCCGATTGTAATCTAGAGTACTAAAGAAATGATTGAATATTCCTCCATTTGTGATTTTGTGCACATTTACTTAGCCGCATTTATGTAAAAAAAAAGTCAAAAAGTAGAATATTTAGACAACACTAATTAAATTAATAGAATTCCAAATTCCTTATTAATAAATAAATAATATTTACTAGAAAGAGTAAATAAATAAACAATATTTACTAGCTAAAGTAGAGTAAGTGTATGATTTAGTTAAATTAATTGAATTCCAAATTCCATATTAATAAATAAATAATATTTACTAGCAAGAATAGGGTAAGCTTATGATTGGTGTTATATTAGACTTGTTATAGTTTTAAATAATAATGATTATAAATTTATAAATCAATCTGTAAACTTATCATTCTAAACTTGTAAGAGGTAGGGACTAAGCTACCATGCAACCCTTCTTTCTAAATAAAAATACAAAAATTTACTCTACTTTTTATTTTTTCCCAATATATATATAATTTTTTCTTTTATTATTATAATTTCAATAACCATTTTTAAATATTTTTTATCACAAAAAATATTTTTGAGAGTAGCCATATAAATATATATCCTAAATTTACTTATTTCTAAATAAAATACTTATCTTATTATATCTTTCCATTCCAAGACATATAGTTTTTCCCACTATTATTATAATAATCATTTTTGATAACGGGTTTTAAATGTTTTCTATCCCATAAAACATTTTTGATGATATTGTGTTTTTTTGTTCGGTTCAAATTGTTTTGAAAAAAATACTATTCTTTTATGTTTTAAATGTTTTCTATTACATGAAAACATCGTCATCATATTTTCTTTATTTGATGATATTGTGTTTTTTTGTTGGGTTCAATTTGTTTTGAAAAAATACTATTCGTTTATGTTTTAAATGTTTTCTATTACATAAAAACAAAATCATATTTTCTTTATTTGTTGAGTTTAATTTATTTTCTAAAATTACTTTGTATTTTATTTTTAAAAACAAAATCATATTTTTTTTATTTGTTGAGTTTAATTTATTTTCTAAAATCACTTTGTATTTGATTTTGCAACATAATTTGGGGGTAATCTATTGGCCACTTCCCTATCAACATGTCACTTATCAAAATTAAATTTGAGTGGAGGAAAACACCCTCAACAAAAATGTTTTTCCTTTATTTTTATAATAATAATGATATAGAACTCTACTTTATGCACGGCATATTCCTAAGGCTAAATTCACATTAAAATACTTATTTTTTATCATTCTTATTTCTTTTTCCAACATAACATTTCTCATTATATTGAATATAATAGTGTGCCCATGGCCATAAAAACCTTTCGTGGTAATTACAAAAAGGTTCATAATTGTTCTTAGATGTCATAACTCTTGCACATTCGCAAAACTTATAAACTAAACAATAATCTTTCCTTTCTCAAACTGTTCAAATACTTTGTGAAGGAAAAAAAAGTATCTAATCTCCTTTCTCTATGGAAGATTTAGGAGTTTATACAAAAACATTTGGAATAAAAACATGATAAAATAGTTGCAGAAATAGAGAAAGACCCTCGATTCCATCTATTCATTTGTTATATATTATCTTCCCTTCTGAATTCTGTAAATCCTTCTTGGATAGTGTGTCTACCTCCCAATTATGTTCTCGATAAATGTGAGTGAAACTAATAGTACTGAATGAATTGGTGAGTTCTATAATTATTTCCTTCCAACCCACTAAAGAGGCGACCTGTAAATTTCCTCTGTAGTTTAGCCAATCAATTACTATTTTTGAGTCTCCATAGACCTGAAGAGCATCAATATCCAAACGAGTAGCCAAGATTAGGGTTGCCCAAACACCTACTAACTCAACCCTTATGTTGGTGCTTGGACCAAAATTGATAGTCCATTTGTAAACAATTTTGTCAAAAAATTCAATCACTCCCCCTGCCCCACTCTGTAATCCATTTGTTTGGGTTGCACCATGAAACCATTCAGCTGTAGGAAGTGCTTCACTAGGAAGTTGGATATTTGCGGGGATGTACACTTTTTGAGAGCTTATGTGTCTATCCACTTTTCCCAGTGACTTAATGTCAACTGAATGGATGGTTGGGTTTACATGTTCGAAAATTTTCTTATTTCGCTCCAACCAAACAAACCAACAAATCATGGAGGGAAGAGTAATGAAATTTCGCTCCTTTTTACTCAATTGTCAAGACATGCATTTAAATTATTACCTTCCCAACCATATTTTATATTAAGCCCACATGTTATCCTCTTCCAGAATTGTTGAGTAAAGTTACAATTGAGCAATAGATGTAAGAGTATTTTTGAGTCCCTTGAGCACAAACGACAAATATTTGGTCCTTCCCAACATTTTTTTTGTAGGTTATCCCAAGTTAAGATTTTATTTTCCTCGACGAGCCAAGTGAACAATCTAATTTTTAATGCAATTTATGAGGACCACATATTCCTCCTCCAACTACCAATCGGTTTCCGCCAAATTTTTTTTGCTAAGGCACAATAAACATTTTTTACTGATAGTGTACCAGATTTGTCTCCACCTGTCCAAATTTATTCATCAATTTTGTTATGAAGCTGTACTACTAAACCAATTAAAGCCCTACAAAAGTAGTCCCATTTTTTTCCAAATCTTCCAAAATGTCTAGTTCGACATTGTCTTTCCACTGTGCAGTTATAATCCATGGCCTGTTTATACCTTTATCCTGATAGAGATATGTTATATTTTTGCATTCTAAGGCAGTTAGGAGTTCCTGAGTGAGCAAGGATAAGTTCCCCAATCCCAGAATCAAATATTTCAAAATTAAAACTGAATGTCTAAACCCAGGACTCTAGCTTAATGAGTGAGTAATAATATGTAGATATTTTAAAATATTTTTCCAAGTCTGAGAAGATGGGGATGAGCTAATGGTAGTTGATATGAACCAAGTAGGAACCAACATAAAAGGTAGGTATTTGTATTTTATTACCCTATGCCAAATTTCTTCCTTCGTCAACACTCGCCATAGAGATTTTGTTTCTAAACCTCTATTAAAAATATATATATTCTGTAATCCCCAACCACCAAGGAAATGGTTTTTAGAAATCAAGTCCCAACTGCACAAATGGAGATGTTGTTTTGCACTACAAACAGACCAAAGGAAAATTGTAAATTAATTGTCTGATCTTATTAAGCACAGGGACTATTATAGCAGCTAGTGCCATCCAAT
This sequence comes from Picea mariana, assembly GCA_032191745.1. Lineage (NCBI taxonomy): Eukaryota > Viridiplantae > Streptophyta > Pinopsida > Pinales > Pinaceae > Picea > Picea mariana. The sequence continues at coordinate 27,678 of JASDQU010101285.1, forward strand.
ACACCAGTTGAGTTTCCAACACAACTTTGATAAGAAAGTAACGCCCTTTGAGAGATAACCATATATTACACCATTGTCCAATTATTTCTTTGAATTTTTCTAAAAGCCATCTCCATTCTTCAAACTTTTATTTTTCATCTTTTATAAAATATCCCATATATCTGAAGCCTTGAGCGAGATCAACAAAATTGTAGGAATAGACTTCTTTAAACTTTTCTAATAACTCCCCTTGGAGACCATAACAATGATAAATATACTTAGACATATTTACTTCTAGGCCCATAGCACTGCAAAACAATTTTAAGAGGTTTCTTATCTCCTTCCATTCTTGCTGAAGCCTTGGTCATAATGATAACATCGTCCACAAAGAAGAGATCAAGTATCTTAACAATCCTGGAGACTTTCACCCCCATTAGAATTCCTTTAGCATGTCCTTTCATTAGCAACAATCTAAGACTCTCCATTACTAAAATAAACAACAACAGAGATAACAGTCATTCCAAACTTCTTTCACTATAGTAGAAAACTTGTCTTCTACTAACCAAGTTGAATCTAACTTAAAAGGATAAGATGTAGGGTGTTGAATAAATTCAAGTTGTACAAGGATAGGTGCACGATATAAAAAATAAGGATAATCCACCCAAGACCTGTATCTCCTTGCTTCAATTAAAATTTCCTTTGAGATAAATATATGATCCATCCTTTTTAGAATACTATCAATTCCCTCTCTGTCATTCTGCCATGTTGGGACTAATACATCTGGTAAAATATCTACCAGATGATTATCATAAAATAGTTCTTTGAAAAACCCTACCAACTGATCCAATTGTGTCGAATCTCCCCAGACCTTAGCTGAACTAATTGTAAATTTTAAATCCCCTGCAACGATAAGTTTTTCATGAAACAACATACCTCTAAATTCCACCTTTTCCCAAAATGTCTTTCTCTCGTTATAAGGACCATAAACATTTAGCAGAGATACCAGCTTGTTATTCTCCAAACAAGTACATGTCAAAAAAATACCACCACAGCTAAGGTAAGCATCTAAATAAATTTTATTAGGATCCCAAGTCACCAAAAGTCCTCCATACTTTCCAACCGATCTTACAACACAGGTTAACCAATTTGGATGAAAAAGATGCATAAAAAACCTAGCCTTCTTTTCATCCACAAGTGTTTCTTGAAGAAAAATTATATCAGGATTTCTCCTATACAAAAGTATGCGCATGGAGGTCAATTTCAGGGTCCCCCCCACCCCTCTGATATTTAAGGAGAGAAAGAGAACAGTTTATCCCTGGCTAGGGATTTCATTTCTTTAAGCGCCCCATTGTCAGTAATATTGGAAAGATGCATTTCTGCAACTATAGGGAGTGTGATGAAAACCCCCCTATCCCTCCTGAGGGCTGGGCGACCTCTCGGTCAGGATCTTCTGGTTCCGAAACCGAAATGGCTCTTTTGGTCCTCAACTGGAACCCTTCAAATGAACACACACGTCCCTGTTTATCTGGTGTCATTGGGTATTGACCCAAGGCTCAAACAATAATCCCTTCACGTTTTAGGGTTTTAGGATTTCGTGAATCGAGACCCCTCTTGTCTCATGACCCCTGGCCTCTCGAGTATTCGGTTTTCGGAATGTCGAAAAGGGGCTCCTCTCTTAATTCTCTGTACCTTTCGCGTTTCGGGATTTCGGGACTTCGAGAGTCGGGACCCCCTATGCCACGACTCCTTCACTCATGAACTTCTGGTCACCAAAATGTCGAAATGTCTCGACGCTTGTTCCTTTGGGATTTCACGTTTCATGAAATCAGGACACAAGGAGTATCCTCCTTCCTTGGAGTCTCCAGTCGCCGAAAAGACGAAATGTCCCAGCACCTTATCCTCCGGGTTCTTTTTGTGAATCACGACTTTGGGCTTCACGATTTCGAGAAATCCGGTTACAAGGGATATCTCTGCCTCTTGGAACCCCCAGTGATCGAAATGTTGAAATGTCGATAGGGATGATCGAGACTTTTACCAAAAAGGAATTTTGGATTTCATGACCTCGCAGATCCTGATGCAAGTTCCTTGACTCTTCAACTCCCGAAATCTGAAATGTTGAAATATCGAGGACCGGGACTTCACAAGTCAAGCATCCCGTCCCTCACTCTTCAAACCCTCGGTTGTCGAAACGACGAAATGCCGAAATATCCTGGCGTTCGATCAATGAATCACAACGATCCATGGGATCAATGGTTCCTATCGGATCGTGCCTTCATGATTTGACGGTTCGAGATTCTGAAAGACTAGAGTCTCTCTCTTTCCAACTCGCGGTACCCAAAATCTCGAAATGGACCAATGGTGCATATCTGCTTGTGATCAATGGTCACTACTCCTCCCGAGGTTTGGGTGTCAAGAAGCCCTCACTGCTAACCTCCTCATAGCTCCACCTGATTCAACGGCCTACGGGGTTTCAGTGTTTCTCATCGAGGACTCTTTGTTGTCCGTCCAGGTCTCTGGGATCTTCCCTCCTGGATCTACGCAGCGTTAAACTCTGTGCTCTTTCCTCAAATCGGATGGTCCGTAGGATTCTCCACCACGATCCAACACTCGACGACGATCTTCCTCCTGAGCTCTTAGTCACTTCAGATTTAGAAATTTTTGTAAGTCTTCGAAGACTCAGTCTTCACCTCTTCCAGGGAATAAGTCCTTGGATCTCAATAACACTTATGAAGTGTTATTCCTCTTGAGCTTTGTCTAGTTCAGACTTCGATCTCCAATGCACTCCTTGCATCTAAGGGATTTCGATAAATCAAATCCACGGTGTTCCTCTCTGGCTCGATGCACACCTTGTAGAGCTTCCAATGAAGAGAAACAATTGAAACTGGGAAAATTCACAGTGCCATCCACTTGTTCATGAAAACAAAAAATAACAGGAAAATGCACACAGTCCAAACACCACACATTTGGGTCAATTTTCCATTATTTTATTTTCACAAGTTCCCACTGGCTACACAATGCATTCAAAATTACAGTCACTCAAAAGATTGATATCTCCTGCTAACTCGCAGTTCTCTCTTACAGCTAGTATCTCTCTGTATTGCCACTCTCCCTAACTGGGTGTGTCAACTTCTACATAACTCAAAAATGTTTTTTTAGCATTTCCTCTGGCTACTTTCCTACTCTAAAACTCACCCTACGCTATCTTAGTTCAGTCTCTTTCCAGAGCTGAAGTGGAACTCTCGCTCTGTTTATAATTTCAAAACATTGCCTCAAAGGATAGAATTCGACATCGGTTCAAGCGTGCCTCCAAAGGTGAATTTCGGCACTGAGTGGAGGCGGATCCTGAAATCAGTTGTGACTGCCCACGTTGAAGTTCTGGGAGAAATCTCACATGTTGAGTGGTCCCACCTCTTTGCGCTTGCCAATGATGCTCCTGCATCATACTCCCCTTGAAAAAAATTCATGGACTCCTGCCCATGAGCTCCTCTACTGACCTTCCCTGCTTCTGGATAACAAATTCATTTTCCCAACTGACATCTTCGAATGGGTGTCCCTTCCATTTGACCAGATACTCAAAATAAGTCTTCCTCCTAGTCTTCTTGCCAATCCTCTAATCAACAATTTTCTCCATCTATAGCTTCTCTGCCACAGACATCTGTTTCTCCCACTGAATCTTTCCTTGATCTTCTGATCCTTCTGCATCATCTTTCCTATAAGGGTATAGGTCTGAGACATTGAATATGTGTGAAATGCCCACACCATCTGGCAGCTCGATCTCATAGGCGTTTGCATCAAACTTCCTCAAGATCTTACAGGGTCCTATCTTTTTCATCTTCAACTTGTTGTATGTTCCCCTAGGGAACCTTTCCTTCCTGAGATGTGCTAAAACCTAATCTCCTACTTCAAATTGAAGTTACCTGCAATGTTGATTGGCTCTGTGCTTGTATTTCTAATTAGAACTTTGTAATTGTTCTTTGATCTGACTATGGAGTCTTTGCATTTCAGCAGTAAAATCCTCTCCTCAAGTGCTTCTGATCTCTCCCTGTTCCAAGTCTCTCAACTCAGACACTCCGTTGGGTTGCATTCCATAGAGTATTTGGAATGGGCTCCCTCCAGTGCTCCTATTTGGTGAGTCATTGTATGCAAATTCTTCTTGTGGAAAAATATGGTCCCAATGGTTATGATGTTCAGTGACCAGGCTTCTCAATAAGTTTCCCAAAATTCTATTTACCACCTCAGTCTGCCCATCTGTCTGAGGGTGATAAGATAAACTGAAGGAAAAATTTGTCCCCATCTTTATCCACAACGTCCTCCAAATGTGACCAACAAATTTTGTGTCTCTGTCTGAGACAATGCTCCTGGGTAGATCGTGAAGTCTCACAACTTCTCTGAAAAAAAGGTTTGCAACATGTGTTGCATCACTGGTATTCTGGCATGGGATTAAATGTGCCATCATTGAAAACCTATCCACCACCACAAATATGGAATCAAATCCTCTTTGTGTCCTTAGCAATCCCAACACAAAGTCCATGCTTATTGCATCCCAAGGCCTCTCTGGTATTGGCAATGGTTGATACAATCCAGTCTTCTGTCTTTTCCCCTTTGCATGATAGCAGATCCTACATTTGTTCACAAAATTTATCACCTCTGTTCTCATACCTGGCCAGTAGTATGAACTGCTCAACTGTGCAAACGTTTTATCATGTCCGAAATGTCCATCCAATCCTCCACTATGCTTCTCCTTCATAAGATTGTCCCTCATTGAGCATCTTGGTATGCACAATTGATTTCCTCTGAACAACAATCCTTCTTGAACCATATACTATGTCCACTGGCTTCGATCTCTCAGTACAGGGCTTGTACATGCTTCGTAGGCCTCCTTGAAATGTGTATCATCACAATACATATCCTTAAGGTGTTCAAACCCCAAGGTCTTCACCTGGAATTCCTGCATGATCAAACATCTCCTGCTTAACGCATCAACAACCTTGTTAGCATTCCCAGCAATATGTTTTATGACAAAAGTAAAATTTTTCATAAATTCAACCCATTTTGCATGCCTTTGATTCAATTTTTCTTGTCGGTTTATGAATTGTAAAGCTTGGTTATCGCTGTTCAAGACAAAATCTTGCAGGATAAGATAATGCCTCCATTTCTTCAATGCTTGAATTATGGCCTAAAACTCCTTGTCATATGTGCAATATTTCCTCTTAGTCTCATTCAACTTCTCGCTGAAATAGGCAACAGGTCGATTGTCCTAACTCAGAACTGCTCCTATTGCAACTCCACTTGCGTCACATCTTACCTGAAATGTCTTCCCAAAATTTGGCAAGACCATAATTGGTCATTCTGTTATCTTCTACTTCAGTATATTGAAACTCCTTTCAGCCTCCTCTATCCATTTAAAGGACTTGTGTCGCTTCTTTACTGGATCCATCATGGGTGCACAAATCCCACTAAAGTCTCTAATGAACTTCCTATAGAAACTTGCTAAACCATGAAAGCTCCTTACCTCAAACATGCTCCTTGGTGATGACCATTCTCTGATCACTTTCACCTTCTCTGGATCCATCTTGAGTTCATTCGAAGAGATCACGAAACCCAAATAAATGAGTTCTGTCTTCATAAAAGAGGACTTCTTCAATTGATCAGCAGTTTCTCATGTTGTAGCCTCCTCATTACTAGCGTTAGGTGCCTCAAATGCTCCTCTTTAGTCTTGCTAAAGATCAATATATCGTCCAGATATACAACCACAAAATTGCCAATGAAATATTTCAGAATTTCATTCATCAACCTCATAAAAGTACTCAGGGAATTTGTCAAGACAAATGGCATAACTAGCCACTCATGCAGACCTTCATTTGTCTTAAAGGATGTTTTCCATTCATCACCTTCCCTCATCCTAATCTAGTGATATCCACTTTTTAGATCTATCTTAGAAAATAAATTCGCTCCACTTAAGCAATCCATTAAATCATCCATTCACGTTAAAGGAAATCTGTACCTAATGGTGATATTTTTGATGGCTCTCGAGTCTATGCACATTCTCCATCCTCCATCTTTCTTTGGGCTTAACACAGTTGGTACTGCGCATGGGCTCAAACTTTCTCTGACCAAACCCTTATCCAACAATTCTTGGACTTGGTTTCTCACCTCTTCATTCTCTCGAGGTGTTAATCTGTATGCTTCTTTGTTTGGCAGGCTTGCTCCTGGCATAAAGTCTATATGATGACTGATACTCCTGATGGGCGACAATGAGTTTGGTAGCTCATCCACCACTATATCAACAAAATTATCCTGCAGCTCCTGAACTTCTTCAGGCAAATCATCCATTGATGTACTCGTAAGGATGAATTTGGGCTTCCTCACCACAATGAATTTCATCTCCTATTCTTCCTTGACTTCTTTGAGGATTTCCTTCCCACTCATGAGAAGTATGCTTGTGCTGGCTTCCTCCTTCGCTCTCTTATCCTCCATTGGCAGCAACATATGCGTCCTACCATTCTTCTCCAATGTGTATGTATTCTTCCTTCCATCGTGAATGAACTTTCTGTCAAACTTCCATGGTCTTCCCAACAGAATATGGCATACATCCATGGAAATTACATCACATAGGATTTCATCTTTATATCCCCCTATTTTAATTTCAACCGAGCATTGTTTAGTGATTGTTACCTAGTGTCCTTTTTGTAGCCATGAGACTTTGTATGGCCTTGGATCTGCAGTTGTCTTCAGCTCCAATTTCTCCACCATCTCTGTGGATACTAGGTTGTAAGTACTCCCACTGTCAATGATCACCTTGCATACTTTGTCCTTAGCCTTGCAAGCTGTCCTGAAGAGATTGTTTCTCTGCACTGGCTTTTCAATTTTTGCCTCTAGTTTTAAGAGAACTTTTCTCAACATTAGGGATGCTCCATCCTCTGCTCCCTCTGCCTCAACATTTCTTTGTTGCGCTTCTGAAATGTGAGCTTCTCCTCCTTCCTTCTTCTTCTCGGGACATTCCCAACACATGTGCCCTATCTTTCCACAGTTAAAGCACCTTAGTCCTCCTCTGCCTCTTCCTCTAGAAGAGTTTCTTCCACCACTCTGTCTCCCTCATGAAATTCCTCCTTGTTATGAGTGATTGTGTGGTTTCTTAGCCTTGTCCTTAGACTGATGTACTCTGTCACGGTTAAATCCATTGCTTTTTCTTAGGACCGAGCTTTTACCTCTTCCTCACTCGTTCTGTTTTCTGACCAGCTTCTCCTCTGCCTTCAGCTCAAACTGATAAGCATCTTCCACAGTCCTCACTGACATCATGCTAAGCTCGTCCTGGATTTCATATCTCAGGCCATTTATATATCTGACGAATTTCTCTTCATCTCTCTCCCATTGTCCAGTTCTGATGTTCAGCCAGTAGAACTCCTCGATGTAATCCTTGACTATCATCCCTTTCTGTCTCAGGTTCTGTAGCTTCCTGAACAGATTGATCTGGTAGTCTTTGGGTATTAACTTAGCCTTTAGTTTGGCAACCATCCGGTCCCAACTCTTTATCCTTTGTTTTCCTTTACTTCTCCTCTCGGCCTGCAGTTCGTCCCACCACAATGTTGCATGCCCTTTTAGTCTGGTGACTGCCTACTTCACCTTCTTCTCCTCAGTGACATCTTCATAGTCAAAGTGTTTTTCCATGGACCTTATCTAGTCCAACAGTTCTTCAGCATCTAGATTTGCCTTGTACATGGGGACCTCTATCTTAGCTCTGCCTCCCATTCTGGCAACTGCTCTTAACAAAATTTCTTCTGCAGCCTCCTCTCCTGCAACTTCTTCAAACACAACCTCTTAACTCTCTACATCACTGACATCCCCAATGTCAGGTTCTCTCCTCTGTGTTTCTTCCACTATTTCCAATCGGGTGCGTAGCTCTCGCATTTCCCTCTTTGCAACATGGTTGGCTAAAGGCAGCTCTTGTCTTCTTGGCAGCATTATGTTGACTGCTTGTCACACACAGAGTACAAATCTGAATTCTCTGTCTCCTTCTTTTCCTCCTTCGCCTGAAGTCTACAGATGGAAAATTGAGGCTTTGATACCACCGGATGCAGACCCCCCTATCCCTCCCAAGGGTTGCGCGACCTCTTGGTCAGGATCTTCTTGTTCCGGAGACGAAATGGCTCTTTTGGTCCCAAACTGGAACCCTTTGAACGAACACATAGGTCCCTATTTATCTGGTGTCATTGGGATATGACCCAAGGCTTAAACAACAATCCCTTCGCGTTTTGGGGTTTCGTGATTTCACGAATCAAGACCCATCTCATCTCACGACCCATGGCCTCTTGAGTATCAGGTTTCTGAAATTCCGAAAAGGGGCTCCTCCCTTAACACGTCGCACCTTTCGCATTTCAGAATTTTGGGACTTTGCGATTCGGGACCCCCTATGCGACGACTCCTTCACTCATGAACTCCTAATTGTCGAAATGTCGAAATGTCCCGATGCTTGTTTCTTCGGGATTTTGCGTTTCGTGAAATCAAGACACAAGGAGTATCCTCATTCCTTAGAGTCTCTAGTCACCGAAAAGCCGAAATGTCCCAGCGCCTTATCCTCCAGGTTCTTTTTGTGAATCACGACTTCGAGCTTCACGATTTCGGGAAATCCGGTTACAAGGGATATCTCTTCCTCTTGGAACCCCCGGTGACCGAAATTCCGAAATGTCGAAAGGGATGATCGAGACAAGGAAATTTGGATTTCATGACTTCGCGAATCCTGATGAAAATTCCTTGACTCTTCAACTCCCAAAATCTGAAATTCCTAAATACCGGGGACCGAGACTTCACAAGTCAAGCATCCCGTCCCTTCAATATTCGAACCCCCAATTGCTGAAACACCGAAATGTCGAAATATCCTAGCGTTCGATCAACAACTCACAACGATCCCTAGGATCAACGGTTCCTGTCGAATTGCGCCTTCACGATTTCGCGGTTCGGGATTCTGAAAGACAAGAGTCTCTGTCTTTCCAACTCGTGGTATCAGAAATCCCGAAATGGATCAATGGTTTAGATTTGCTTGTGATCAATGGTCACTACTCCTCCCGAGCTTTGGGCATCAAGAATCCCTCGTCGCTAACCTCCTCGCAGCTCCACCTGATTCAATGACCTGTGGGTTTCAGTGTTTCTCGTCGAGGAATCTCCGCCATCCATCTAGGTCTCTGGGATCTTTCCTCCTGGATCTATGCAGTGTTAAAGTATGCTCTCTTTCCTCAAATAGGATGGTCCACGGGATTCTCCACCACGATCCAACACTCAATGACGTTCTTCCTCCTGAGATTTTACTCGCTTCAGACTTAGAAAATTTTCTAAGTCTTCGAAGACTCGGTCTTCACCTCTTCCATGGAATAAGTCCCTGGATATCAATAACACTTTCGAAGTGTTATTCCTCTTGAGCTTTGCCTGGTTCAGACTTCGATCTCCCACGCACTCCTTGCGTCTAAGGGATTTCGATAACTCAGATCCACGGTGTTTCTCTCTAGCTCGATGAACACCTTGCAGAGCTTCCAATGAAGAGAAACAATTGAAACTGGGAAAATTCACAGTCCCATCCACTTGTTCATGAAAACAAAAAATAACAGGAAAATGCACATAGTCCAAACACCACACATTTGGGTCAATTTTCCATGCTGTTATATTCACAAGTGCCCACTGGCTACACAATGCATTCAAAATTATAGTCACTCAAAAGATTGAGATCTCCTGCTAACTCGCAGTTCTTTKTTACAGCTAGTATCTCTCTATATTGTTGCTCTCCCTAACTGGGTGTGTCAACTTCTACATAACTCAAAAATGTTTTTTTAGCGTTTCCTCTGGCTACTTGCCTACTCTAAAATTCACCCTACGCTATCTTAGTTYAGTCGCTTTCCAGAGCTAAAGTGGAACTCCTACTCTGCTTACAATTTCAAAACTTTGCCTCAAACGGTAGAATTAAGCATCGGTTCAAGCGTGCCTCTAATGGAGAATTTTGGCACTGAGTGGAGGCGGATCCCGAAATCGGTTGTGACTGCCCACATTGAAGTTCTGAGAGAACTCTCATGTGTTGAGTGGTCCCACCTCTTTGCACTTGCCAACGATGCTCCTGCATCAGAGTGTAACAACATTTTTATGTGCACTTCAATTTTTTATGGGAGAGATCTCATAACCCAAACCCTTTGACCAAGTATAATCCTTTTCTGAACCCTCCCTAGTCTTATCCAAGTGTCCAGAAATTTCTATCGATCCCATTCTTTGTATTACTTCCCTCCCCTCATGGGTAGGGATGGGAATAGGGGTATGTGACTCTCTATAAGTTGGAATTAGGGAATCGAAAACATCGCCAATGGATATTTCTCCTAGTTCCAGTTCCCTAAAACATGAAAGGAAAGTAAAGTCCCCCTCTATATCATTGGTTGTAAGCCCGTCCCCCAAAATATCATCATCTACCCTTGCTAATGTTCCAACAGGGATAGATTTTTCCCGCACAGGGTAACTGGGTGTATCCCTCACACCCCTAGGATTCAGATTCTCAGCCATAGTGTTACCAGGGTTCCCCCACAACAGGATTTAAAAAACCAAACTCAGGTGTCTTTAATCCCTCCCGAACCGTCTGTGTGTCAGCAGGATACAATTGTGAAGTACTAGCATCCAAAGGAGTGGAAGGATCAAAAGTATCTTTTTCCCAAGACGAAAGTGGAAAAAAAGAGGGATGGACAAAGAGCTTTTAACTTACCCATGATAGTGTCCTTATTGTCTGAAAGTTTTGTCACCTTTGTTGTATGAGTCTAGATCGCAGGAATCCACTCTTGGAGAATCAAATCTGGTCGACTTCTCGAGCAATGAGTCTTCCGACTCCTCAACCTCCATAAAACCTTAACAATCCCTTCTCAGATGGCCAATCCTTCGAAAAAATATGTATCGAAATGGGATACCCAGATAGTCCAGTTTTTGGTTCAAGGTGTGTCCTCGCCAAGTTTTCTCTAAGGACTCCAATAAAGCCAAATGTATATCAACTTCGACTAACACCTTACCCAAATGCCTTTCGGGTGCAGAAAAAGATAGTTCGTCAACTTTTATAAAACGGTCGAGCACATTGCCAATGGCTTCTAGTGTTTTTGCGTTCCAAAGTTGTAGAGGTAAATGTGGTAATAGAACCCAAAGATGACGAAACTGAAAGTAGTCAAGAGTTGGATCAAAGCTTACTCTCCAACATTTTAACATCAAACTTCCTCCTTCATAGATCCAGAGCTTGTCCAGAATAAGGGAAGTATGTTCTGCACTTTTAAAGTGAAACCCAAACCATCCCCTCGACATATATAAAATCGCTGGTTCATACCCCAACACTAGAGTCCAGGAGATCTGTACCCAATCTTAAATAAAAGTACTGCACCACGGTAGGACACTCGTCCCACCAATAATAATAATAAAATATTCCTATTTAAACACTCATGTTAATGCGTGTAAACATCAAACATGCTTGCCCTTTCTCTATCACTCTTACCGAGCCCTTTGTTAAAATTGGCTTATGAAAACATTATGTGTGACAGATTAACACTTTCAAAGTCACACATTGTAATCATGCATGTAGCTTATCATATTGCTCTATCACTCTTACCAAGCCCTTTGTTAAAATTGGCTTATGAAAACATTATGTGTGACAGATTAACACTTTCAAACTCACACTTTGTAATCATGCATGTAGCTTATCATATTGTCAAACGCTTTATGGTGAAAGCACTCGAGTTTGGAACCTCAAATGCTTTGGATTGCTTTGGATGGGTATGGTAAAATCTCTCGAATTCGCATGGGTATGGGACATGGAACATCGGTATGGGTATGGAACATGCATATGGATTTGCATGGGTATGGATATGGAACATGCATGATCGCTAATTCAACGTCCATTCAATCGAGAGGTTTCAACCTTTCTCGTGCCCCACAAAACGGGCAAATGTAGCCCACTGGTCCATTCATTGTTGGTATGTCATCCTAAATGGAGAATTATGAGCACACTGTTCATCTCTTTTTCCACTCCTCCCAGTCTTTTCCTATTACCGGCCATGGCAAATAATTCCAGATATCCATTGCCAAGCAATCATTCATGACTGCAAAAGAAGAAAGATAATATGTTTGATTTGATATTCAACTCGGTTTTTACCAAATCCATCCAATCTTACTTTGTCAATCTCTATTTCATCATTGCATTAGCTTGCCCATCATTATCCCTCAGTCCTTCCTGTTTATAAATACTCCATCCCATTTTCCATTCTTTTCCGTAGAATTTGGATTTGGTTTCGTATTTTATTCAAACATCTGGTTTTTCTATTTAAGGTTTGGTGGCTATCAGCTAGCCTCGGAATTTTCTGGCTTTTACTTAACAACAGTTCTATACGGTAATAGTGTTTTCTTCCTTGGTTTAGAATCCGTAGCATTCTTATATCATGGGTTGTGGTGTTAGCGGTGGTGGAGCGCAGAGTTCTTAGGGCAACTTTTTCGGCTCGGCTCAACCCTAGAAAACACAGCCAACCCAAGGAAGCCCTAAAAGTACACCTCTTCCCCCATTATCTCATCCGTGACAAAACGAGACTCCTCAACGCCATCAAGATGTGTAGAACTTCCAATACCTACCATCGGGCTCATGGCGAAAACAGTGGGAAATTCATTAAAGCAAGTGGGTTCTTCCACTCGTTTAGAACATTAGTTTTTCTGGCGTATCTTCAGTCTCTGCTGTACTACAGTTTTGATTATATTTATGTCCATTCGTTGATAGCGTCTCCTTGTGTATTCAGGGACGTCCTTCAACAATAGTGCAGTCTGTGGCAGGGGGAGGATACCAATTGGGTATCTCTTTGGAGAAAAAATGAAAAATTGTAATTATCGTTTTCTGTGTTTTAATCCTTTTCCATATAGCGTTGTTGTAAGTTATTTGTCCTATAAAAACGCCTCGGCTATGGGTTTTCAATAGCTGGAAGAAATACTTCTATTGTAAGCTATTATATCAAATAAAGAAAAACGCGTGTCAAGAATGGAAGAAAATAATACCTAATTCATGATATTTGTGATAGGCAAAGGTTGTTGATAGAGATCCCATACGCTGTTGGGATTTGTTGTTGTAAGTTATTTGTAGGTCTCAACTTTCTTCCACTCCAATATTCTCCCGGTCTTTTCCTATTATCCACTGCCAAGCAATCATTCATGACTGCAAAAGAAGAAAGGTAATATGTTTGATTTGATATTCAACTTGATTTTTACCAAATCCATCCAATCTTACTTTGTCAATCTCTATTTCATCATTGCATCAGCTTGCCCATCATTATCCCTCAGTCCGTCCTGTTGATAAATATTCCATCCCATTTGCCATTCTTTTCTGTAGAATTTGGATTTGGTTTCATATTTTATTCAAACATCTGGTTTTTCTATTTAAGGTTTGGTGGCTATCGGCTAGCCTCCGGATTCTCCGGCTTTTACTTCAACAACAGTTCTATCCGGTAATAGTGTTTTCACGCTTGTTTTAGAATTCGTAGCATTATTATATCATGGGTCGTGGTGTTAGCGGTGGTGGAGCGTAGAGTTCTTGTTCTTTGGGCAACTTTTTCCGCTCAGTTCAACAAAAACACCACCAACCCAAGGAAGCCCTAAAAGTACACGTCTTCCCCACTAACTCGCCTGTGACGAAACCAGATTCCTCATCGCCATCAAGGTGTGTAGAAATTTCAATAATTACCATCTAGCTCATCGCCAAAATAGTGGGAATTTCATTAAAGCAAGTTCTTCAACTCGTTAAGAACATTAGTTTTTCTGCTGTATCTTCAGTCTCCATTGTATTACAGTTTACTTTTGAATATATTTATGTCCATTCGTTCATAGTTGTTCGAGTTGAAGTAGAGGCAACCATTCATGAAATAGAGCATACACAGAGAAAACAACTATGGAGTTATTCAACTCTTTTTCATATTCACATAAAATTGAAATTACAAAATACATGATAAGAAATTACTCGCTAAAACATTTCATCTTTCACCTACCTAATTAATGCAAACTTATCTATTTTGTGTGTGCATTAAAGATGTCTATCTTCTATCAGATTTTGTCAAATGAGTAATGGATGAATTAGTCCATTTAACACTCTCCCTTAATTTTGACCATTATAAAAATTAAGACAAACTATGCCTAAGTGTTGTCTCTGAAATTCAAAAGTATTTATTCCCAATTGTTTGGTGAAGATATCTGCTAATTGTTCTTTCGAACCAAGAAACTATAGCATAATGCTACCATCATTGAGAAGCTCATGCGGTGAAACACATGATTCTTAAATAATGCAATTGCTGAATTGTTGTCACAAAATATAGGTTTTGGTTCATTTTCTCCATGTGCAAGATCACTAAGGATAATTCTCAACCACAGTGTATGACATGCTAGTAAATTTCCTCCCACATACGACGAAATTGTGACGATGGCTAGTTTCTTAGAAGCCCTTGAAATCAAGCCTGTACCAAACATAAATGCATACCCAAAAGTACTTTTCCTATCATCAACATTACCTATAAAATCACTATCTATATATCCAACAAGTGAATCATCTTCTCACATAGAATACCAAATTCCAAAGTCTATTATGCGTGCAATATACCTCACAATTCTTTTTCCAACTTTCCAATGAGAGATTTTGGGATCCTCCATAAATATGGAAATTGATCTTACTCCATACATAATATCTGGCCAGGTAGCTGTAAGGTACATGAGGCTTCCTACAAGCCTCTTATACAGAGTGTAATCAATTTATGTTCCTTGATCTTGTTTACTTAATTTTGTACCTATTGCAATTAGTGTATCTATTGACTTGCATTTGTTCATTTTGAACCTTTTCAAAATATCTGTGGCATATTTTCGTTAACAGATAAAAATTCCCTTTTCAAATTGCTCAACTTCAATTCCCATAAAATATTTCATGAGACCAATATTAGTCATTTCAAATTCACTTTGCATGGTTGCTTTGAATTCATTCAATGCCAAATTTTCTCTATAAATCATGTCATCAACACTCAGACAAATTATCAAAATATTACCTCTCTACTCTCTTTTGATACAAAGTGTGGGCTCATTGTTGCTCCTGTTGAACCCATTGTTGAGCAAATAAGTATCAATGTGACTTTACCAAGCTCTTGGACCTTGATTCAAAACGTACAATGATTTCTTCAATATGTACACTTTTTACTCTTTACCTCTTATCTGAAATCGTTGTGTTTGATCCACATAAACTTCTTCCTTTAAAAAATCATTTAGAATGACTTATTTAACATCCATTTGATAGATTCGCCATTTTCTTTTAGCTGTAACTACCAAAACAGCTTTGACGATATCCAAACGTGCTACTGGAGCAAAGGTCTCTCCATAGTCAATACGTGGTTGTTGAGCAAACCCTTTTGCTAGAATTATTTCCTTGTTCTTCTCTAGCTTTTTTTTCTCATTGAATTTTGTCTTATACACCCATTTAACTCAAATACTAGTTTTACCTATGGGAAGATTCACAAAATCCCATGTGTTGTTTCTTTCAGTTTCTTTTAGTTGCTTTAATTTCTTTCTTCATTTTCCTTCCTTTACTGCTTCTTCAAAGTATACAGGTTGATAAGATATCAAGGCAAAGTGTGCTTGTTGATCCATGTCATCATCCTACTCATAAATTTCTCTCAAGCTTCGTGTTGTTTGGTTCCTTAAGTTTGTTATAGTGGGATCTGAATCATTACTAGATGAAAAAGAAGAACTGTGCTCTGTTTTTTCTCCTTGGACTCATACTTGCAATCTTGGAAGTCTTGGTGGAGAAGCTTGTTGTCTTGTACCCTCCACCTAATTATTTTCATGTGTAGAAGGAATTTGTTCTACAAGTATTTCACTTGTTTGGTTACCCCAAGATTTATCTTCTTGGAATTTCACATCTCTGCTTGCTATCAACTTCTTGGTAATAGAATTATACAACATATATGCTTTAGACTGTTCATCATATCCCACAAATATATATTTTTCACTTCTACCATCAATATTTCACATCATCTATTCAAGAACATGAGCATAAGCTACACAACCAAAAACTTTAAAATGAGAAATACCACTCCAAGATTCTTGAGGGACTTGATATTTTAGACTGGTGGTTGGTGAAAAATTTTAAATATAAAGTGAGCATGCCACTGCTTCACCCCAATATTCATTTGAGAGGTTCTTGGCCTTTATCATACTTCTGTTCATATTCATTATTTTATGATTCTTCCTTTCAACTACTCCATTATGTTGTGGAGTGTATATTACAATAAATTGTCTCTTGATTTCATGCTTCATGTAATGTGTTTCAAATTGCTTGGAGTCATACTCACCTCCTCGATCTGATTTGAGTACTTTGATGTACTTTCAACTTAGTTTCTTTTTCAAGGATTTAAATTCTCTTAATTTTTCAAATGTCTCTAATTTGTGCTTGAGAAAGTACACCCATGATTTCGTGCTAAAATCATCAATGAATGTTAGAAAATAAAAGTTGTCTCCTATTGATTGAGTTTGCATTGGAACAAAAATGTTTGTATGCAACGTTCAAGGTGTTCTTTTTCTCTATAGGAATCATTGGGAAAACTATCCCTGTGGTGTTTGGCCAAAATACAACTCTCACACGAGTTTTTTTGTTCATTTATAATGGGGAAAATTTTGACCATAGATGTATTCTGTAAAAGACTAATACTGCTAAATGGTAAATGATCGT
The DNA here is from genome assembly GCA_032191745.1 of Picea mariana. Classification (NCBI taxonomy): domain Eukaryota; kingdom Viridiplantae; phylum Streptophyta; class Pinopsida; order Pinales; family Pinaceae; genus Picea; species Picea mariana. The sequence continues at coordinate 44,395 of JASDQU010101285.1, forward strand.
ATATAAGATTCCACAACCAAGTCTCATTTGAGCTTGATACATTTTGGGCATATGACTGTGACAAACTAACATTTATTCTCATCAAAGGGAACATTCTACTTTCGGTCATTTGTATTTGAAGGATCTATGCAGGCCTATCTATGGACTAGATAATTATTCAATGAAATAGCATAATAATATACTAAATACTAAATGATTAAATCACAATATCATAGAAAGAAGAAAGAATTGTAATTGCACAAAAAGGTTGTGTTCACTGTGATCAACCATGATCCTTATAACAATACATGGCCTCATAGAATAAACAGTTAGTTTCTCCTGATTGAACGCTTACAACAATTGATTTTAGAAAACTACTCATGCATTTTTTCATGCATTATTTAGTCAGACAATCTATATCTGAATACTAACCGACATAAAAGAAAATTGTAAATAGATTGCATCATGCCAGATGATTGACAAGACTGCATCAATTACCAGCATACCCCCCTTTGATGCTGAGAGGGCTCACAATCTGATCTCGAAGTTTAAAAAACTGGACTTTAACAACTCCCTTAGTGAAAATGTCTGCAATTTGTTCTTGAGTCTTTATATATCTTAGTTCTACTTCCTTCTTTTGCATCAAATATCTAATGAAATGATACTTTAAATCAAACTGTTTTGTCCTGCTATGATGGAATGGATTCTTGGCCAATTTGATGGCACTAGTGTTATCACAAAATATCACTGTAGGATGAATTTGCTTCTCTCCAATTTCTTCTAAAACTTTTCTAAGCCATAATGCTTGTGTACGTGCTGAGGTGACTGCAACATACTCTTCTTCTGTGGATGAAAGTGCAACTATACTTTTCTTCTTTGAGATCCAAGTAATAAACCCCTAACCAAAAGATAAACAATTACCAGATGTAGACTTCCGGACGTCCAAACTACCTCCCCAATCAGAATCACTAAATCTAACAAGATTAAACCTTTTAGAAGTGTAGTAATGAATACCAAAATTTAGATTTCCTTTCACATACCTCAAAATCCTCTTGGTTGCCTTCATATGTATTTTAGATGGCTCTGTCATGTATCTTGAAACAAGAGAAACTGAATAAGAAATATCAGGTCTTGTATGGGTTAGAAACATCAAACTTCCAACAATACTTTTGTATGTTGCCTCATCAACTATTTCACCACCATCATCTCTACACAACACAATTCCATGAGCAATTGGAGTGGAGGTTGGTTTACTATCTACCATATCAAATTTCTCCAACATATCTTTTGCATACTTTGTTTGACAAATGCAAATTTCATCCTCATTTTGATAAACCTCCATACCCATAAAATATTGNGCTATTTCACCACCATCATCTCTACACAACACAATTCCATGAGCAATTGGAGTGGAGGTTGGTTTACTATCTACCATATCAAATTTCTCCAACATATCTTTTGCATACTTTGTTCGACAAATGCAAATTTCATCCTCATTTTGATAAACCTCCATACCCATAAAATATTGTGTGAGACCAAAATATTTCATCTCAAATTCATTCATCATAGCAATTTTGAATTCCTCCTTCATCTTAGAACTGCTACCCATATATAATAAGTCATCAACATATAGACTTACAATAAGAATATCATTACCTTCTTGTTTATAGTAAAGTGTACGTTCACTTTTACTTCTATTGAAGTCACTCTCCAGAAAATATCCATCAATCCTAGCATACCATGTTCTTGGTGCTTGCTTGAGGCCATACAAATCCTTCTTCAACTTGTATACTTGATATTCATTTCCTTTCATTTCAAAACCTTGTGGTTGTTCCACAAACACTTCTTCTTCTAAGTACCCATTCAAAGAGACACTTTTCACATCCATGTGATGAATGCTCCATTTCTTCTGAGCTGCTAATAAAATCATAATTCTAACAGTCTCTTGTCTTGCTACAGGTGCAAATGCTTCTTCATAATAAATTCCATACCTCTGTGTAAAGCCTTTAGCAACTAATCTTGCCTTGTGTCTTTCAACACTCCCATCACTATTGTCTTAGTCTTGTAGACCCATTTAGTACCAATCTTTTTCTTGTCATGTGGAAGTTTTGTAAGATCCCAAGTATCATTCATGTGAATAGAATATATCTCTTCTTGCATTGCTTTCACCCAAACCTCATTAGTACATGCATCTTCAAAACATGATGGTTCAAAATCAACCTTGGAAAGTAAGGAAAAATTTACTGTCTCACCTATTGGATTTTCTTCATGTGCTGGACTTTTACTCCTTTGATAAATGTCACTTAATATTCTTACCTTCCTTGCAGAATTTGAATTTGATGTTGCGCTTGCACTTAGAAATGAAGAATTAGATGAGGGGCTACTTGGTGGATTTGTAGCACTTGGAGCTGAAATATTAGTGGGCTGCTTATTATCAATATAATCAATAATATCCTTATTCAAAACAGATTTAGACATATCATCGTGACATTTTTTATGACCATAAACTCCCCCTTCATAAAAAATTACATCTCTTGAAATAACAATGCTATTAGTGAGGGGATTATACAACCTGTAAGCCTTACTTTGTTCACTATATCCAATAGAAATGCAAAACTCACTTTTTGGATCTAACTTTTGTCTCTTTTGATCAACTACATGGACATAGGTTACACAACCAAAGACTCTGAAATTATTAACATTAGTTTTTTTTTCATGCCAGGCTTCATATGGAGTCATCATATCAAGTGCACTTGTGGGACATCTATTGAGAATATATACAGATGTAGCAACTGCATCACCCCAAAAAGAATTGCTTAATCCCTTGGTTTGTAACACACTTGTTTCCATTTCCACCACTGTATTATTTTTCCTCTCTGCTACTCCATTTTGTTGAGGTGTGTAAGTAGTGGTGAGTTGTATTTTGATTCCATTCATATCACAATAATTCTGAAAAGATTTTGAACAAAATTCTCCTCCATGATCAGTCCTTAAGCACTTGATTTTGCAACCTCTTTCATTTTCCACAAGGGCTTTAAACCTCTTGAATGTATCAAAGAATTCATCCTTAGTATTCAAAAAATAAACCCAACATTTTTGTGAGTAATCATCATTAAAAGTAATAAAATATGATGAGTTACCCAAACTGTTTATCTGCATAGGACCACAAATGTCCGAGTGAACTAACTGAAGTGGATATTGGGCCCTTTGTGCATTTCCTTTTGAAGATTTCTCTCTTGCATGTTTTCCTTTAGCACATCCTTCAAAAATATCCTTATGTTCTTGAACCTTAGGAAAACCATAAACAGATTCTTTTGATGTTAGAAGATTCAGACTATGAAAATTCAAATGTCCATACCTGAGATGCCACAACCAACTTTTTTCTTCATGTGCCATATTGACAAGATGGTTGTTATGTTCTCCAAACATCAATGGAAACATCCTATTCTTTGACATAGGCACAACTGTAACCACTCTATTGCCTCTATTATTATCATAAATTGTACATTGTTGATTTTCAAACACCACCTTATAACTTTTCTCACACAATTGGCCAACACTCAATAAATTATTCTTTAATTGTGGAGTGTAATAAATGTCATTAACACTTTTCATACCTTCTTTAGTATGAACTTCCATAGCTCCTTTTGCAACAACCTTCAATGATTTTTCATCACCCTGCTTGATCTTGTATTTGAAACTCTCATCCATTGTAGAAAATAGCTTCTTATTTCTTGACATGTGGTTAGAACACCCTGAATCTAAATACCAAATATCTTTAGTGCCATTTCCAGCTTTGTCATAAGATAAAAATAAATTGTTTGAAGATGCTTCATCACCTTCTTGAGCATAATTAACACCTTTGTTATTATTATCTTCTTTTAATCTACAATCCCTTTCAAAATGACCATACATTTTACAATAATAACACTGGATATTTCTTTTATCAAATATTCCTTTGCCTCTTCCTCTTGAACCGCCTCTTCCTCTTGGATAATTTTGATTTTGACCTCTACCATTCCTTTGGTTTCTTTTTCCGCTAGTGTTGGCATCTTCATTCTTTGTAATTTGCAATTTTGAAAAAAAATCTTTCTCACCACTTTCTCCAAATGAATCTATAAATCTTTCCTCATGAGACATAAGAGGTCCAACCAGGTGATCAAACTCAAGAGTAGACAAATCCTTGCTTTCCTCAATGATTATGGAGACATGGTTCCACCTTGGTGTTAGAGAACTCAACACCATTTTAATCAAAACCTCTTTGTCCACAATTTCTCCAAGACTAGCCATCTTATTGACTACATCTTTTACTGTCACACAATAATCACTTACATTTTCAGCTTCTTGCATCTTCAAATTCTCAAATTCGCTTTTCAATGTCTATAGCTTGACAACTTTGACTTGATCACTGCCTCGGTAAGCTTCTTGTAGAGTCTTCCAGGCATCCTTTTTTGTCTTTGCACCTGCAATTCTTGGAAACAATCTTTTATCAAGAGAAATTTGAATATGAAATAAATCTTGAGCATTCTTCCTTCTAGATTCCTTCTTAGCTACTCTATCATTTTCATTAAGAGTGGTCCAATATTTTGGCTCTGCATAACCTGTTTCTACAATCTCCCATAGATCTTTCCGTATCAAAAACATCATCATCTTGATGCACCAATAATCATAATCACTTCCATTCAATTTTGGAATGGGCAATGAATTAGAGTTTGACATGATTACCTTAAAACAACAACCAACTCTGATACCAAATGAAGGATCTATGCAGGCCTATCTATGGACTAGATAATCATTCAATGAAATAGCATAACAATATACTAAATACTAAATGATTAAATCACAATATCATAGAAAGAAGAAAGAATTGTAATTGAACAAAAAGGTTGTGTTCACTATGATCAACCTTGATCTTTATAACAATACATAGCCTCGTAGAACAAACAGTTAGTTTCTCCTAATTGAATGCTTACAACAATTCATTTTAGAAAACTACTCATGCATTTTGCATGCATATATTTGAGTACTAACCGACATAAAAAAAAGTTGTAAATAGTTTGCATCATGTCAGATGATTGACAAGACTGCATCAATTACCAACAATATTGTGGCTATAATTTTATTGATGGGTGGTTTGTTGAATATTGTACACTTGGAACCTTCAAAAATGACCTTATAACCATGTTCATTCATTTGGCCTTCACTCATTAAATTATGTCTATGAACAGGTACATAATAAACATCATGAATATCCTTCTTTTCATCTTGTTTGGTTAATAGAGAAATAATACCCTTTTCTACAACTTTTTTTAATAATCATCTCTCAATTTAATTTGAGATGTGACAGAGGTATCTAAACTAGAAAAAAAATCTTTGTTACATGTCATATGATTGTTGCAACCACTCTCCAACAACCAGATATCATGATTGTTGCTTGTTTCTTCTGTAACTTGACATGAAAAGAACATTGATTCAAATGTTGCTTCGTCAGTGTTGGTAACATTTTCTACGCCCCTATTCATATATGCTTGGTTCTTTTTTCATTCACTTCCATAATGAGCAAACTTCTTACAATAATAACACTTGATCCTTGATTTTCCAATCCATCATAGCTGATAAAAATTTCTTCCACTCCCCCTTTGATTCTCATAGTGTTGGTGTGGTTGTTTTGTTTTTTCACTATGTTATGAACATTATGAAGTTGACCTCTCTCTTGTTTGAGAGCAAACTCTTCCTTGTCTTCCTCTGCTTCCATTCCCTCGACCTATTCCTCTGGTTATGGAGGCCAGAAACTGAAATGATTCTCCAAACATTCAATATTTTGACTGAACCTACTCTTATGGGTTAACAAATATCTCATGGGTTCTTCAACTATCAATTCTTATAGGTCTTTCGACTCTTCTATGATGACCATGACCATATTAAATTTATCAGGAAATCTTCAAAATACCTTCTCAACTAACTTTTTTTCTGGAATGTCTTCTCCATGGGTGCACAACTGATTCACGATGCTCATGACATGGGTCATAAAATGATCTACAAAAGATGAATCTTTCATTTGAAGAGTCTCAAAACTCTTCTCGAGTGTATGCAACTTTGCATTTTTTACTTTGTCAGTCCCCCGATAGCCTATTTCAAGAGTATACCATGCTTGCTTGGCATGATCTAATGCTGCAACTTTGGGGAAAATATATTCAGCCAACCCTTTTTGGATGAGACATAGGGCTTTGCTATCCTTCTTCCTGAGTCCTCTGAGGGCACTTCTCTGTGCATTTGTCATTACCTGCAGATCCATCGGATCTGGTTCCTGAAATCTATTAACAATTCCTTCCGACAAATCTTCATACCAGAGGATATTCTTCATCTTAATAGACCATACATATCATAGTTCTTACCCGTTAAATTTGGACCTCGTGTGAGCACTAGGATGTTTCTAGATGCCATGGCTTAGATCTTGATGAAATCTCCCTCCTTTATCGAAATGGGAAAACCCCAAATGTTGTTTTTTCTCTTGCTCCTCTGTCGAAATGGGAAAAAAAACAAAAAATTTGGTCTTCCTCCTTTGTCAAAATGGGAAAAATCCCAAATTTTTTTTTGCTCTTGCTCCTTTGTCGAAATGGGAAAAAACCCAAATTCGAAATGGGAAAAAAAACAGAATTTTTTGCTTGGGGGCTTCTTGTCGAGAGTTGGATGCACCCTTTACACTAGCTGGGGGGATGTCCATCTTCATTAGACTCTCTTAGGCAGAGGGAGTCTATCTCCAAAACTCAATTTTCTTAAAGTGTTTTCCCTCAAACTTTCTCCCTAGAAGAGCCTGAAAGTTGTTTGTCTTCCTGTTGTGGCTAAAAGAAGCCCAAAAGTGCTCTCCAACACCTTGCAAATGCTCTCCAATTTTCAAAAAGTCTTACTCTAGCTCTGATAACATGTTCAAGCTCAAGGAGAGGAAACCATTCATGAAACAAAGCATACACATAGAAAACATTTATGGAGCTATTCAACATGTTCAAGCTCAAGCAGAGGAAACCATTCATAAAACAAAGAATACACATAGAAAACATTTATGGAGCTATTCAACTCTTCTTCACATTCAAGTAAAACTGAAATTACAAAATACATTATAAGAAATAAATCTATAGAACACTCTATCCTTCACCTACCTAATAAATGAAAACTTACCTATCATCTCTATATATTTAAGATGCCTATGCTCTATAAGATTTGGTAAAACAAACAATAGAGGAATTACTACATTTAACAATGGTACCTCCTTGTGTATCCAGGGACATCCTTCGACAATATTACACCGAGGGGAGGATACCTATTGGGTCTCTCTTTGGAGAAAAAATGAAAAACAATAGTTATCTTTTTCTGTGCATTAATCCTTTTCCATATAGGCGTTGTTGTAAGTTATTTGTACTATTAAAAAGGCCTTTGTTATGGGTTTTCAATAGCTAGAAGAAATACTTCTATTGCGAATTATTATATCAAATAAAGAAAAACGCATTTCTGTGCATTAATCCTTTTCCATATAGGCGTTGTTGTAAGTTATTTGTACTATTAAAAAAGCATTTGTTATGGGTTTTCAATAGCTAGAAGAAATACTTCTATTGCGAGCAATTATATCAAATAAATAAAAACGCGTGTTAGGAATACAAGAAAATAATACCTAATTCATGATATTTGTAATAGGCAAAGGTTGTTGATGGAGATCCCATACGCAGTTGGGATGTGTTGTTGTAAGTTATTTGTAATATAAATTTTTCCATAACAACTGTTTCTGTGTTTTGATGCAAAAGTTATTTGGATTGGTTTGTAGAAATAACTAAATGCAACAGAGGAGTTGGATTCTGTCACTGTTCACTAAGCATTGAAGCAACAATAACGAATAATAGAAAATTAATTATTGTGGTTAGCTATTTTTGGAGAGTTACAATTTTTCAGTTATAAATATCGTTGCAATCGTCCATAATAGGATTCAGATTTGTCAAATAACTACCACTGCAATATTATATATTTCAACCAACAGAGAACCAGTTGTAGCCATTATGTGTTGTAAGATTTAGTTATTTAATTTAATGCAAAACTCAACTTACTGCAATTTAAAAATAATCCTATGGCAAGTGCAGTCCAAAATGTGTCATTCTCGTTGCAGCAGATGTTATGAAAGAAAGATTCAGGGCTCCTTTCTTTCTCCCTTCTAACCACCAACTCTGGCAGAAATACCTATAATTTTTGGCAACCCCCAATTCCACATCTTGATGGCTTATAGAAAGCACTAAAATCATTTATGATTGAGAGAATGGACGCATACACCGAAATTTTACAGAAGATAGAGGCATGCGTGTTTCACTGAGAGAAGCACTTCGTTGGGGAAGTAAAGATTTATGAGAAGTCCATTGTTCATTATGGTCGCTGCATCGTACTTTAGCAATGAGTAGTGTGTTCACATTATTCATTATCCAGTGAGTCAATTATTGGTTTAAAATTTTTTTTTGCTTGTTTCTAAGATGGTGAATAGTGTATTGAAGTTTAATGTTAATCACTAGTGTTTAATGGTTTAATGTATTGAACAATGTTTAATGTTAATTATTAATAATGATTTAATGATTGACTCATTATATGGTGCTTAATGTTAGCTACTAATAATGTGGTTTCAATAATATCAATATATATTAGACTAAAAATATGATTATCTCTATCTTGATATTTTTTAAACATGCAAAAATAAACTTAAAAGTAGAACATTTAGACTACATAATTCTAATGAATTGAGGCATCAACTAATTAAAATTAAAAATTCATATGTTGATATATTGTTTTTTATTTTTAAATTTTAATTTCAAATTGTTTTAATAATACTGTATTATTTTTATTTTCTAATTATCTTGTATTATTTTTCTCTTTTCATATATATATATGATCTTTKTGATTTAATTATATTAAATAAAAATTGAAATTGTACAATTCTCTTCTCTCATATATATATATATATATATATATATATATATATATATATATATATATATATATATATATATATATATATATATATAATTTAATTATATTAAATAAAAATTAAAATTATGCAATTGAAGTCAATATTAACCTTAGCTATGGTATCATTTATGGTTTCTTTGATTTAACTATATTAAATAAAAATTAAAATTGTGCAATAAAAATCAATATTGACCTTAGCTATGGTATTATTTATGGTTTCTTTACTTTAATTATATTAAATAAAAATTAAAATTGTGCAATTAAAATCAATATTAACCTTAGCTATGGTACATAATGACAATTTAAAAAATTGAGATTATGTTAGCTATGGTACCATTAAAATCAATATTGACCTAAGGTAAACTAAAATATATTTAATATAAGATTCAAAACTCAATCTTATATTAAATTGAGATTGTGTTAGCTATGGTACCATTAAAGTCAATATTGACCTAAGGTAAACTAAAATATATTTAATATAAGATTCAAAACTCAATCTTATATTAAATGTAAGATTCAAAACTCAATTTTTGAATAAGAGACTTGTAAAAATATGATTAAATAACATGTAAATTAATATCACCTTATTGATGATGTCTTCTAAAAGTTTTTGGCATAGATTTGAATTCACATATAAATTTGCATTACAACATTATATATCAACATTTTGAAGATGGTTATCCTAATACCAAAACTAAATTAATCTATCATTTCAAAACTCATACTGAAGGTAAAGTGATGGGGCATGAACTTTAAGCCTATCTTGTCAATCTCTATGTCATCACTGCATTAGTTTTCCCATTATTATCCCTTAGTCCGTGGGGTTGATAAATATTCCATCCCATTTGCCATTCTTTTCCTTAAAATTTGGATTTGGTTTCATATTTTATTAAAACATCTTGTTTTTCTATTCACGGTTTGGTGGCTTGCCTCGGCATTTTCTGGCTTTTACTTCAACCACAATTCTATGTGGTAATAGTGCTTCCTTCCCTGTTTTAGAATCTGTAGCATTAGTATATTATGGGTCATGGTGTTAGCAGTGGTGGAGCGCAGAGTTCTTGTTCTTTGGGCAACTTTTTCCGCTCACCTCAACCCTAAAACACACAGCCAACCCAAGGAAGCTCTAAAAGTACACCTCTTCCCCACTCACTCGTATGTGACAAAACGAGAGTCCTCATCGCCATCAAGGTGTGTAGAACTTCCAATAACTACCATCGGGCTCATGGCAAAAACAGTGAAAATTTAATTTAAGCAAGTGGGTCCTTCCACTCGTTAAGAACATTAATTTTTCTGTCGTATCTTCAGTCTCCGCTATACTACAGTTTTTGATTAAATTTATGTGGAATCGTTCATATTTGTTCAAGATTAAGCAGAGGAAACCATTCATGAAAGGGAGTATACACATAAAAAAAACTATGGAGCTATTCAAGTCTTTTTCACATTCACATCAAATAAAATTACAAAATACATGATAAGAAATAACTCTTTAGAATACTTCATCTTTCACCTATCTAATAAATGTAAATTTATTTATCTGGTCTGTGCATTTAAGATGTCTATCCTGTATCAGATTTGGTCAAATAAGTAATGGAGGAATTAGGTGTGTGTATTTAAATTATGCCTACCTATTATCTCTAAAATTCAAAAGTATTTCTTCCCAATGGCTTGGTGAAGATATCTGCTAATTGTTCTTTCGAACCACTAAACTGTAGAATATTGCTACCATTATTGACAAGCTCGCAGATTAAATGACAGTGAGTGTCTATTTGATTACTCTTGCGGTGAAACACATGATTCTTAAATAATGCAATTGCTGAACTGTTGTCACAAAATATAAGATTTGGCTCATTTTATTCATGTTCAAGATCACTAAGGATCATTCTCAACCAAATTGCATGACATGTTGTTGAAGTTTTTGCCACATACTTTGTTGTTGTTGAATAAATTGTAACGATGATTTTTTAACGGTGATTTTTTTCTTAGAAGCCCATGAAATATCTGTTGCCTTGCATTTGTTCATTTTGAACCTTTTAAAATATCTATGGAATATTTTTAGTGACAAATAAAATTTATCTTTTCATTGCTCAACTTCAATTCCCAAAAAATATTTCGTGAGACCAAGATTAGTCATTTCAAATTCATTTTCCATGGCTTCTTTGAATTCATTCAAGAACAAATTTCATGTATAAATCATGTCATCAACATAGAGACAAACTATCAAAATATTACCTCTGTGTCTCTTTTGGTGTAAAGCGTGGGATCATTGTTGTCCTTGTTGAACTCATTTTTTAGCAAATAAGTATCAATGTGACTGTACCAAGATCTTGGAGCATGCTTCTAACCATACAATGTGTTCTTCAATATGTACACTTTGTACTCTTTACCTCACATTTGAAATCATAGTGGTTGATCCACATAGATTTATTCCTTTAAAAATCCATTTAGAAAGACTAATTTAACATCCATTTGATAGAAGCGCCACTTTTTTATAGCTGCAACTACAAAAACTACTCTCACAGTATCCAAACGTGCTAATGTCTAACCATAGTCAATATTGGGTTGTTGATCAAATCATTTTGCTACAAGTCTTGCCTTATGCCTCTCTACTTTTCCTTTCTCATTGAATTTTGTCTTATACACCCATTTAACTCTAATGATAATTTTACCTATGGGGAGATCCACAAGATCCCATGTGTTGTTTCTTTCAATTGCTTCAATTTCTTTGTTTATTGCATCCACCCATTTTCTTCCTTTACTACTTCTTCAAAGTATATTGGTTGATAATATATCAAGGCAAAGTGTGCTTGTTGATCCAGGTCATCATTCTCCTCATAAATTTCTCGCAATCTTCTTGTTCTTTGGTTCCTTAAGTTTTCCATAGTCGGATCCAAATCATTACTAGATGAAGAAGAAGAATCATGCTCTATTTTTTCTCCTTGGACTTGTACTTGCAATATTGGAAGTTTTGGTGGAGAAACTTGTTGTTGTGTAGCTTCCACCTACTTATTTTCCTTTTCATGTATAGAAGGAATATGTTCTACAAGTATTTCACTTCTTTGGTTATCCAAAGATTTATCTTCTCGGAATTTCACATTTCTCATTACTATCAACTTTGTGGTAATAGGATTATACAACCTATATGTTTTATATTGTTCACTAAATCCCATAAATATACATTTTCACTTATATTATCTAGATTTCTCCTCAGCTCTTTAGGATCATGAGCATAAGCTACACATCCAAAAAATTTAAAATGAGAAACATTAGATTTCATACTTCTCGAGGCTTCTTGAGGGACTTGATCTTTCAAATTGTTGGTTGGTGAAAACTTTAAAATATAAACTGAGCATGACACTACTTCACCCAAATATTCATTTGACACACTCTTGTCCTTTAGCATACTTCTGGACATATTCATTATTGTCTGATTCTTCCTTTCAACTACTACATTCTGTTGTGGAGTGTATCTTGTGGTAAACTCTTTTTTGATTCCATGTTGCCTGCAATATGTTGCAAATTCCTTGGAGTCATACTCATCTCATCGATCTAATCTGAGTACTTTAATGTACTTCCCACTCTGTTTCTCTGTCAAGGATTTAAATTCTCTAAATTTTTCAAGTGTCTTTGATTTGTGCTTGAAAAAGTACACCCATGCTTTCATGCTAAAATCATCAATGAATGTTAGAAAATAAAAGTTGTCTCCTATTGAATGAGTTTTCATTAGACCACAAAGGTATTTATGCACCAATTGAAGGTGTTATTTTACTCTATAGAAAGAATTCATAAAACTATCACTTTGGTGTTTGGCCAAAATACAACTCTCACAAGAGGTTTTCTATTCATTTATAATGGGAAAGCCTTTAACCATAGACTTATTCTATGAAAGACTAAGACTGATAAATGGTAAGTCACCATATCTAAGATTCGATGACCAAGTCTCATATGATATTGATACATTTTGGGAATATGACTTTGACAAACCTACATTTCTCAATATCAAAGGGAACATTCTATTTTCAATCATTTGTATTGTGGCTATATTTTTCTTACTGGGTGGTTTGTCCATGATTGTATACTTTGAACCTTCAAAAATGACCTTATAACCATGTTCATTCACTTTCCCTACACTCATTAAATTATATCTAAGACTAGGTACATAATAAATATCATGAATATCCTTATTTTCATCTTGTTTGGTTAATACATAAATTATACCCCTACCTGCAAATTTCTTTTGATATTCATCTTCCAATTTAATTTGAGATGTGATATAGGTATCTAAACTAGAAAAAAAATCTTTTTTAGCTATCATATAATTGTTGCAACCATTGTCCAACAACCAAAGATCATGACTATTTCTTACTTCTTCTCTAACTTCACATGAAAAGAGCATTGATTCAGCTGTTCCTTCTTCATTGTTGGTAACATTTTCTCTGCCCCTATTCATATATTATTTCTTCTTTATGCATTCACTTTCGTATTTACCAAACTTCTTACAATAATAAAATTGGATCATTGATTTGTAAGTCCATCTTGGTTGATTAAAATTTATTTCTCTCCCCCTTTTGTTTTGAGAGTGTCTCTGTGGTTGTTCTGATTTTTTGTTGGGTATGTGTTATATTCTTTGCACGAGTAGTAGTGTCTGCGTTGTGCCAGACGCATAGGTAGGTTTGAGGGGGGGCCTCTAGGCCTACCCTTGGGGGGTGCAAGGGGGAGAAATCCCCCCGCATGTGGGTTCCTGAGCAGTGCTTTGGAGACTTTTTTTTTCCTTGGGAAACATGTCACATATTTAGGTAATTTTTTGGAACATGGTTTTTTACTGACGTTTTTCTATTTCAGGTTAAGGAACTAGTGTTGTTGAATAATCCAAGTCATTGGGTTAGGTTTTTGGATGTCGGTGGCTCCTATATGTATGTTGTATTGTAAACAATGTATCACTATGAATGAATATAGAATATGTCGGTTTTCCTAGTTTGGGTTTCTAGGGGAAAAATCTCTATGTGATGTTTGTATTTGTCATTGTATCTTTTTTTTTCTTTTACTGAAAATATGTTTGCAATAAATATTGTACAAGGTTAAAATCTACATATTTCACTATGTTATGAACATTTGAAGTTGACCTCTCTCCTTTTGTGAGCGACCTCTTCCTCGTCTTCCTTTTCTTCTATTCCCTTGACCTATGTCTATGTTTATAGAGGCTTGATACTAAAATTATTTCTCCAAAGATTCATTATTTTGAATGAACCTACTTTCATGGGTTAACACAGATCCCATGAGTTCTTCAACTATCAATTGTGATAGGTTATTCAACTCTTCTATGGCCACCACGACCATATTAAATTATCAGGAAGGCTTTAAGGTACCTTCTGAATGATTTTTTTTTTCTTGAATGTCTTCTCCATGGGCACATAGATGATTCTTGATGCTCGTGACATGGGTCATAAAATGATAAAAAAAATATGAATCCTTGATTTGAAGAGTCTCAAAACTCTTCTTGAGTGTCTGCAACCTTGCATTTTTTACTTTGTCAGTCCCCTGATAGGCTATTTCAAGAGTATCCCATGCTTGTTTGGCATCATCTGTTGTTGCAACTTTGGGGAAAATATATTCCTCTAACCCTTGTTGGATGAGCCATAAGAATTTTCTATCCTTCTTCTCAGGTTCTTCGAGGACATTTTTATACTCATTTCTCATTACTTGTAGATCCGCCGGATCTAGTTCATGAAATTCATTAGCAAATGCTTCCCCGCAATCTTCAGACCAGAGGAAATTATTCATATTAATATACCATACCTCATATTTATTACCCATTAAAATTAAACCTCGTACGAGCAAGAGGTTGTTTATAGATACCATGGTTTAGATCTTGACGAAATTTTCATCCTCGGATGAAATGTGAAAAAACCCAAATGTTGTTTTTTCTCTTTCTCCTCTGTCGAAATGGGAAAAAACCCCCAAAAAATTATCTTGCTCCTTTTTCCAAATAAGAAAAATCCCAAAGTTTTTTTTTCTTACTCCTTTGTCGAAATGGGAAAAAACCCAAATTCAAAATGGGAAAAGAAAACCCAAATTTTTACTTATGCTTCTTATCGAGAGGTGGAATCATCCNACGAAATTTTCATCCTCGGATGAAATGTGAAAAAACCCAAATGTTGTTTTTTCTCTTTCTCCTCTGTCGAAATGGGAAAAAACCCCCAAAAAATTATCTTGCTCCTTTGTCCAAATAAGAAAAATCCCAAAGTTTTTTTTTCTTACTCCTTTGTCGAAATGGGAAAAAACCCAAATTCAAAATGGGAAAAGAAAACCCAAATTTTTACTTATGCTTCTTATCGAGAGGTGGAATCATCCTTTACACTAGCTCGGTGTAATCCATCCTCCTTGGACTCTCTGTATACACGGGTAGGGGGGCATCTGTCTCCAAAACTCATTTTTTTAAACTGTTTTCCCTCAAAATTTCTCCCTATAATATTCTGGAAGTTGATCCTCTTCCTATTGTGGTTGAAACAAGCTCGAAAGTGCTCTCCAATAGCCTGTAAATTCTCTCCAATATTCGAAGAGTCTTACTCTAGATCTGATACCATGTTCAAGCTAAAGCAGAGGAAACAGTTCATGGAACATATCATACACAGAGAAAAAAACTATGGAGCCATTTGTCTCTTCTTCACATTCACATAAAACTAAAATTACAAAATACATGATAAGAAATAAATCTCTAGAACACTCCATCCTTCACATATCTAATAAATGCAAACTTACCTATCTTGTATGCACATTTAATATTTTTTTCCTCTATCATATTTGGTCGAACAAGTAATGGAAAAATTATAGACATTTAACAATAGTGTT
The DNA here is from genome assembly GCA_032191745.1 of Picea mariana. Taxonomy (NCBI): domain Eukaryota; kingdom Viridiplantae; phylum Streptophyta; class Pinopsida; order Pinales; family Pinaceae; genus Picea; species Picea mariana. The sequence continues at coordinate 60,217 of JASDQU010101285.1, forward strand.
TCCTTGTATATTCATAGGAGTCCTTCAACAATAGTGCAGTATATGACAGGGGAAGGATACCTCTTGGGTCTCTCTTTGGAAGAAAAAATGAAAAATAGTAGTTATCATTTTCTGTGAATTAATCATTTTTCATATAGGCATTGTTGTAAGTTATTTGTACTATTAAAAAGTCTCTCTTATGGGTTTTCAATAGCTAGAATAAATACTTCTATTGTAAGATAATATATCAAATAAAGAAAAACGCATGTCAGGCATCGAAGAAAATAATGCCTAAATCATGATCTTTGTAATAGGTAAAGTTTCTTCATGGAGATCCCATACGGAGTTGGGATGTGTTCTTGTAATTTATTTGTAATATAAATCTTTGCATAACAACTGTTTCTATCTTTTGATGCCCAAAGGGGTTGGATTCGATGGTGGAATGTGAGGAGTTTTTCACCGTTGGAAAATGTTGAATTCCCATGAGGCATTTAACTGGAGCCATGGGGGGGTATTTAGGTAGTGTTCAAATGTGTGGTTGTACCCATAGATACTATATTAAATGGTATCATGACCCATGCACAAATAAGTGGATGAAAGTCCACCCCATGTCCTCCAAATTTCAAACTTTGAAAAATTTGTTTATTTCTTTTGATGAAAAATTTATTTGGATTGGTTTGTAGAAATAACTAAATGCAATAGAGGAGTTGGGTTATGTCACCGTTCACAAAGAATTGAAGCAGCAACAACAACGAATAATATAAAATAAATAGACACAGTAATAACTTTCCAATGCTTTCATAATTAAAATAACTTGTAACAAAAATGAATATAGAAATTAAATAGACACATTAATAACTTTCCAATGCTTTCGGAATTAAAATAACTTTCAGAAGTTTTACATATATATGTAAACTTCTAAAGTGAAGAATTGTATAATAATAATAATAATCTATTTTTAAGGTCACATCCAAGCGAGACACAAAATTGGTGTATGAGACCCCCTCCACCCAACGATTGGTAAAGTCTACGAAGGTATATATACCCTACCCCCCTAGATTTGAACTTGTGACCTCTTAGAAGGAAACACATGTTCTTAACCATCATACTTCAACTAATTTCTAATTCAATTGTTCTTGAAATATTGTAATTATTGTGTCTAGCTATTTTTGGAGAGTTATAATTTTATAGTTATAAGTATCATTGCAATCATCCATAATAAGATTACGATTTTTCAAATAACTACCACTCCAATATTACATATTTCAACCAATAAATAGTCCATTGCAACCATTATGTGTAGTAAAAATTCATTATTTAATTTAATGTAAAACTGAACCTACTGCAATTAAAATATAATCCTATAGGAAGTGCAATCTAGAACGTGTCGTTCTTGTCCCAGTGGATGCTATCTCGAACTTCAAGAAGATTATGAAAGAAAGATTCAATGGTTCCTTTCTTTGGCCCTTTCTAACCTCCAACTCTAGCAGAAATACCTATAATTTTTGGCAACCCCAAATTCCACATCTGGATGGCTTATAGGAAGTGTTAAAATAATTTACGATTCAAATGCATACACCAAAATTTCACAGAAGATAGAGGTATGTGTGTTTCACTGAGAGAGCCACTTCATTGGGGAAGTAAATATTTATGATAATTAAATTGATCATTATGGTGGAAACATCGTAGATTAGCAATGAGTTGGGTGTGTGATCACATTAAGCGTATTTCATTATCTAGTGAGTCAATCAGTGGTTCACCACCTTTTTTTTCGTGTTTGTTAGATGGTGAATAGTGTGTATCGAACCCACAAGATGCACCATACAGTGAGTCATTGATTGATTCACTACATGGTGCTTAATGTTAACCACTAGTAATGTGGTTTCAATAATATCAATATGTACTTGAATAAAAATATGATCATCTCTGTTTTCAAACCTCAAAAAAAATTTAAAGGTAGAATATCTAGGCTACATATGTAATATTCGAGATATAAAATAGTATGAAAAACATAAATAATTAGCTAGAAATGGTAGATAAACAATGATATGACATAAACAACACCACAATAATACCAAAATTATACCAGAATAACACCAAAAAGAGCACATTGATTACCCCGAGCAATGTTCACTTGCCTCTTCGAGGGGGAAACCTCTAGCAGAGTAGAGCTCTATTACAATAATATCCAAGACAAAACTTCTCATACCCTCTATTCCTATTTATACTAAATCTATCCATCCAAAATAACAATCTAGAGGAATATCCTTCTAGAAGTGGAAGCTTCTATTAGGTCTTCTTACATTTGACTTATTCCTCCTTATTGATATGCCTTATTAATATTGACCTTTATCACATCAAAATATATTATTCTATCCACTTGAGGGGTTTGGTAGGATAGGTCCCTAACATGCCCTCCCCCTTATTATCAGGCTTGTCCTCAAGGCTTGAAATGAGGAAATTGTTGCAGAATGTTAGCAGGATCCTAGGTGGCATCTGTTGGAGTTGTATCTTTCCACTGAACTAACACTTCCTTGATGGTATGCTAGTGAAGAAGATGTTGTAGCTGGTCCAAAACTACTTGTGGTTGCAACCAAATGGACCCTTCTTCTTCTTGAGTTTGGAACTTAGTTCCAATCACCTTATTTAAGCAAGAGACATGAAAAACATGATGGAGATTAGAATGATTGGGTAAACCTAACTAATAGGTCACCTTGCCAACGCACTTGAGAACTATATAAGGACCATAATATTTTGGTGCCAGTTTCTGACAATGTTCGACCTTGAGTGAAGCTGGCTTGTAAGGTTGCAACCAAAGAAATAATTGGTCTCCTTCAACAAATTTCCGTTCTGAGCGACCTTGATCAACTTGTTGGTTCATGTGATTCTGATCCATTACCAAATTCTCTTTGATGGTACGAAAAATAGCTTCGTGAACTATAAGTGTTTGTTCAACCGCCTGGACCTTCGATACACTTGTCATGTAGGAGAGAACTGAAGGTGGATTTTGTCCATATACTGCTTCAAAAGGAGTCATGCAAGTAGTTGTATGGTAAGAAGTGTTGTACCACCATTCAGATAATGGTAACCATTGAGCCCATTGATTTTTCCTTTCAGTGGAAAAACACCTCAAATAATTCTCCAAACACTTAATGATGACTTTAGTTTAACCATCAGACTGGGGATGATAAGAGGTGCTGAGAGGAAATTGAGTTCCCTAGAGTTTGAACAATTCTTGCCAAAAATTACTGGTGAAAGTTGGATCTCGATAAAAAATAATATAATGAGGCATGCCATGAATCTTGACGATATGATCCATGAAAATTTGAGCCACAATTGATGTGATAAATGGGTGTTGAAGAGAACATAAATGATCATACTTGGAAAGACGATCCACAACCATCGTGATGACGAACTTATTTCATGATTTAGGTAATCCTAGAATAAAATCCATAGAGATGTCCCTCCAACTATTGGGTGGAATCAGAAGTGGTTGGAGTGTGCCAGGAGGTTTGATGGTTTCACCTTTGTTACATTGACAAACATCAAATTCTGTTACAAAAGTGAGAACATCATTTTTCATACCATCCCAGAAAAAAGAACATTTGACCCAGTCATAGGTTTTAATAAACCCTGAATGCCCAGCTATGGGAGTAGCTTGAATCTCAGAAAGAATTGTGGCTTTAAGTTATGACTATTTACTTAAATAGAAATAACCTTTGTAGCGAATTTCATCGTTGTACCAAGAGTACCTTGGGGAAACTGGAGAGTTGGCTTTCAAATGTTGTATCATAGGCGATATTTTAGGATCATGTAGCCATTCTTGGTGCACAACATGGAGCCAATATGGTACAATGATAGAGAGGTGAAAAGGGACTCTTCATCTTCATATTTTCAATAAAGAGCATCAACAACCACATTTTACTTTTCTTTCTTGTAAATGATCTCATAATCATAACCAAAGAGCTTAGTTACCCATTTTTGTTGCTTTGTGGAGGAAGTTTGTTTCTCCGTAAAATAATTGAGGCTTTGATGATCTGTCTTAATTTGGAAGTGTTGTTCGAGGAGATAAGGGCACCATAGATCCATTGCATGAAAAATAGCCAACATTTCCTTTTCATAAATTGATTGGCCCAAATGGTGTTCAAACAATTGTTTTCTAGTAAAGGCCAAAGGTTTTCCCTCTTGCATAAGGACAACTCCAATTCCTATTCCTGAGGAATCACATTCGAGAACAAAGGCTTTTGTGAAATCAAGAAGGGCCAAGTATGGAGTAGTACACATAACTTCCTTCAAAGCTTGAAAATATCGATCAACTATGAGAGTGGAAGTGAAATAATTATTTTTAAGGAGAGTAGTGAGAGGGGCCACAATCTTCCAATAATTCTGAACAAACTTGTGATAATAGCTGGTTAAGCCTAAAAAACCACACAAGGATTTGATAGTCTTGGGGCAAGTCCAATATGTCATTGCTTAAATCTTCTTAGGATCCACCCGGAGACCAACGTTTCCAACTATATGACCTAAGTACTCTACTTTTGACTCCAAAGGCACATTTATAGTGTTTGAGAAAAATTTGGTTCTACGAGAGGAGATGGAGAATTTGATCCACATAGGAAAGATGATATTGCCAAGTTTTACTATAGATGAGAATATCATCAAAGAAAACTAATAAAAAACGACGGATAAAGGGACAAAAGACATGATTCATGAGGCTTTGGAAGGTGGAGGACGCATTACATAGGCCAAAGGGCATGACCAAAAACTCATAGTGACCCTCGTGATTTTGAATGGAAGTCTTGGGTATGTCAGCTTCTTGCATACGTATCTGGTGGTAGCCAGAACGCAGATAAAGTTTAGTGAAGTACTAAGCACCACTCAACTCATCCAAGAGATCATCAATGACAAGAATGGGAAACTTGTCCTTGATGGTGAACTTATTGAGGGAAATAAATTTGATCCACATGCGCCAAGTACCTTCTTTATTAAGTACCATGACCACATGGGAAGAATAAAGGCTAGTACTAGGGAGGATAACACCCACTTGGACCAATTCCTGCACTATTTTTTCAATTTCATTCCTTTGGGAAAAGGGGTTTTGATAACGGAGAGAATTAGGAGGAAGACTGTCGAAAATAAGGTGAATAGAATGATCATGAACACCATGAGAAGGAGGAATTCCTTGAGGGGTGGAAAAAAACTTGATGTTTGGAAATGCTAGCTTGGAGGTCAAGATGCATAGAGGGTGTCTCAATGGCTTGAATAGAATGGAGTTTAGCAATAATATTGAAGTGGCCTTTCTTGAGGATATTTTCCATACAATGGGAACTAATGATATTAGAAGAACTAGTTGTGATACATTAGAATTGATACTTGTGTCCTTAATGTTGGAATTGCACGGTTAATTCCTTAAAATTCATAAGAATGACACCCAAAGTGCGTAACAATTCAACACCTAGCACAATGTCACAACCTCCCATGCCAATGGAAAACATATGAGATTTCAGTTGGTAATGTCCAATTTGAAGACGAAAAAGTTCACAATGCCCACCACATTTCATGGACCCACCATTGGCTATCATGATTTGAAAATTATTGACAGCAATAATATAGCAATTGATTTCCTGGGCAATGCAATGATGCATAAAATTGTGGGTGCTACCACTCTCAACAAGGATGATGACCTTATTGTGCTTAATGTAGCCAATGAGCTTGAGCGTTTTTGGGGCTAAGAAGCCAACGAGGGCATGCAAGGAAATACGTGGATTAACATCAGGTGGGTCAACAAGATCCTGGGTAGAATTGGGAAGGGAGAGTTCTTCAAGAAGGGGAAATGTCACATCCTCTTCAGGAACATCTTCAGAAATGGACATAAATAGTTTTTTCTCCATGCACTTGTGCCCCAAAAAATATTTTTCATCACAATTATAGAGAAGAACCTTCAGCTAGCGTTCAAACATTTCATCCCTAGTTTGTTTTTGGACCTTGAGGGGAGTGACATGGGGGTTAGGATTACTGGGTCGAGGGCGAGGGAAAAAATGGGTTTTTTTGTTCTAGGAAAAGATAACTTGTTGGGTCTCTTTAGCACATTGAGTAGTTTCCAACCAAATTGGATGGAGGGCGAAGAGAACCTAAGATCAGATTTCATCCTTGAGACCAGTGATAAAGCATTCACAGAAGAACACATCTGACATGCCCTCTGTTCAAAAGGACAAATGCTCACAACTAGTGATGAAGTATTCCATTGTTCCTGTTTGTTTCAACTTTGTCAAACGACCGAGATAATGGGTATCAATATCAAAGCGGGCATAGATATTAGCAACAAACTGGGTCTAGGAAATATACCCTTGATGTGAATTCTTTCACCATTGCCCCCATTGTCAATGTTCAGGATCTAGATAGAGGACAACATAACGAAGTTTGGCCAACTCATCAGTAATACCATGCAAAGAAAAATAATGCTCCATTTGAGTGACCCAACCTGTAGGATCAGAGCCATCAAATTTATTGACCTCTACATAGGTAAGATGGGGTTCAAGATGAAAGGAGTTGGAGTGAAAATGCAGAGACTGGGAGGAATCGACAACATCGGGTTGGTCTGATGAGGAAGGACCCGTAGGGAGGTTCAACAATTGATTAACAACAAACTAGATGGAGTTCAATTGGGTTGTGAGGTTGGCTTCCATGTTATTAAATTTGTGCTCTAATTTTTCAATGCGAGAATGGGTAGAATCCATCTGAGATGTGAAATGATCAATCGAGATATGGGCTTGATTGATGGAATTTTGGAGTTCTTGGTTGCGAGTAGTTTCCATTTGGAGAGAGGAAGTGTTGGTAAGGGAAACAAAATGGGAGGGTGGACCCATAAAAAATAAAAAAATTAGAAGTGATAGGTACCACAACGATCAGGTTTTGAAGGGAAATGTAATGGATTAGGCAGAAAAACAGGTAAAATGGGAAGGGGTCGGGTGCACTAAAACAAAAAGGATTATAAATGAAGGGTATGACTGCGATCAAGGTGAAAAGTGGAATCCAATGGAATAGCTCCCAAATAAGTGTGCTGGAGAGACTACTATAATCTAACCTGAAGAATACTACAGTGACGAAATGCCCTAATGCTTAACAGGATGAAATGTGTAGTAATTTCACAACCAGAATGCAGAAGACACTGTAGCACGACAATACATATTGTATGTTCTATTTTTGTTTCCTTCCGAAGGGTTAGGGTATTCAAGGGTTATACAGAAAAGGGTTTTCCCTATGTTATAGCTCTTTGATATAGATGTAGGGTCCAACAATAGTACTCAACCCAATATCATAGGGAACCAACTAAAGAGGATAGACCATACCCTTATCTATACTACTCGACTACCCAGGTACTAGAGAGAATCTTCTTGAGTGTTGTTCTCAATGGCACTATAGAAGTTAGGAAGTCTATCGGTTTATCTATGGAGGGCTTCACGAGATCTAGGTCGATCCACATACAGGTGTTGTCTGATGCACTACCACTCGAAGGGGTACCAATAGGGGTTACAAGGGTGGCCAACAGATGTGCACATAAGTACCACTTTTATTTCCTGTATTTGAATCCATGATCGTGGTTTTATGCGGGTAACGACAGATATTTGTAGCTTAAAGGCGCAAGAATATGTCTCTACCTTGAAAAAAATTTAACCCACAATTTTCTGTCGAGGAAAGTGCTCTGATACCACTTGTAATATTCCAGATATAAAGTAGTATGCAGTACAAAAATAATTAGCTATAAATGGCAGATAAGCATTGATATAACCATAACAACACAACAATAATACCAAAATTATACCAGAATAACAACAAAAAGAACACTTTGATTACCGAGAGCAATGTTCACTTGCGTCTTCGAGGGGGAAACCTCCAATAGAGCAGAGCTCTATTACAATAATATCCAAGAAAAAACTTCCCATACCCTCTATTCTTATTTATACTAAATCTATCTATCCAAAAGAACAATCAAGAGGAAGATCCTTCTAGAAGCAAAAGCTTCTATTAGGTCTTCTTAGATTTGACTTATTCCTCCTTATTGCTAGGCCTTATTAAGATTGACCTTTATTATATGGAAATATATTATTCTACCCACTTTAAGGGTTAGGTAGGTTAGTCCCCTAGCAACATAATTCTAATGAATTGAGGCATCAAACTTATTGGAGTTAAAAAATCATCTATTAATATATTGTTTGTTTTTTTTTAACTTTTGAATAATATATTAATTTTATTTTCTAATGATCTTATATTCTTTGCCTTTCTCTCTATATATATTGGTATTTAATTATATTAAATAAAAATTGAGATTATGAAAAGACATTAAAGAATTGATGGTTTATTTGATTTGATTATATTAAATACAAGTTGAAATTGTGCAAAGTTGGTTTCTTTGAAAAAATATTAAATGTTTTAAATTAAAAATTGTTGGTTGAACTAAATGTTAAAATCAATATTGATATAAGATAAGTTAAAATATCTTAAATTTAAGATTCAAAAGTCAATCTTAAAAGAAGAGGTGTAAAAATATGATCAAGTAACATGTAAATCAATTTAAAACAAGTGTCAATGTTGTGGCAATGTTTATGCCGAAATTTGTTTACTTACAGATTTGAATTTACCCATAAATTCAGTTCACAACATTGTATGTCATCATATTCAAAATGGTTATGTTAATACCAAAACAACATTAACCTATTTTTCCAAAACTCAAAACTCATGTTGTAAGTGGGGCATCAACTTTAAACATATGTTCCTACCGTTGCCTATGAGAGACATATTCCTAGAGTTAGATTCGCATTAAAATACTTATTCTTTATCATTCCTATTTATCATTCCTATTTAAACACTCATGTTAATGCGTTTAAACATCATACATACTCTTTCTATATCACGCTTAACAAGCCTTCTGTTAAAGTTGGCTTATGAAAACATTATGTGTGACAAATTAACGCTTTCAAACTCACACTTTGTAATCATGCATGTTCCTTCTCATATTGTCAAACGCTTTATGGTGAAAGCACTCGAGTTTGTCACCTCAAACGCTTTCAAAATCTCTTGAACTCGCAAGGAAGATGCATGATCGCTAAGTTCAACGTCTATTCAATCGAGAGGTTTCGACCGTTCTCGTGCCCCCCCAAAACGGAGCAAAAGTAGCCCACTAGTCCTTTCATTGTTGGGATGTCATCATAAATAGATAATTGTGAACCGAGTGTTCATCGCTTCTTCCACTACAATATCACCAGACATTGTATCTCTCAACTTTCTTCCACTCCAGTATTCTCCCAGTCTTTTCCTATTACCCGCCATGGCAAATAATTCCAGCTATCCGCTGCCCAGCAATCATTCATGACTGCAAAAGAAGAAAGGTAATATGTTTGATTTGATATTCAACTCCGCTTTTACCAAATCCAGCCAATCTTACTTTGTCAATCTCTATGTCATCATTGCATTATTTTGCCCATCATTTCCCTCAGTCCGTCCTGTTTATAAATATTCCATCCCATTTGCCATTCTTTTCCGTAGAATTTGGTTTTGCTTTCATATTTTATTCAAACATCTGGTCTTTCTATTTAAGGTTTGGTGGCTATCATCTAGGCTCGGCATTTTTTGGCTTTTATTTAGACAACAGTTCTATACGGGAATAGTGTTTTCTTCCTTGGTTTGGAATCCATAGCATTATTATGTCATGGGTTGTGTTGTTAGCGGTGATGGTACGCCGAGTTCTTAGGGCAACTTTTTCGGCTCAGCTCAACCCTAAAAAACACAGCCAACCCAAGGAAGTCCTAAAAGTACACCTCTTCCCCCATTAGCCAATCTGTGATCAGGCTGTAGGGTTGGATTAATTAATTAAAGTTGTTTTTGAGCTTACATTAATTGATGGTTGAGTACGTGAATCAACTTTACTTCCGTTGGCATTTATCGTTAAATATGAAATAAAGGTTTTTTTTTCATAAAACAAACACGTCTATATTCTACCAAAACATTTATTTTAGCTCCTCAAGTTTTGTTTTAAGGGTTTGAATTCAAATTCAGTTTTCATCGTTTTGGAAGATTCCTAAGGTATTTTTAGTTTTTTCACAGGTGTCGAGATATTAAAGAGGGAAAAGAATAATCGATGATGAGACCAGATCACCGAGACCAACTTTTGATAGTTGGAAAGTAAATTCGTCAAAGATACAGATCATGATTAATTTAATCAAATCATAAAGAAAATATCTCGTGAAGAAATATCAACAGTTCAAATTAGAGTGGAGACACATGTTGCAAAAATAATTCACCGAAATTAGTACGTAAAGGTGGAACACCACATAATTTAGGGTTGCATACGCAGTTCAAAACATGCTCCTGGAAAACTCTTTTTGGAAGTTCAACTCCCTCCTCGAGAAGAAGAATTGCAGAATTGGGGTCTTGAAGGAAACCTGTCAGGTGCAGATGGGTCTACAGGACCAAGAGCACAGTGGATGGATAGGTAAGCAAATAGAAATCCAGGCTAGTTTCCAAAGGCTTTTAGTAGGCGCATATCATTGAATATGATGAGACCTTTGCTTCAATAGCAAAGATGGATTCCATATGTTTGACACTTGCCATTGTGGCAGCCAAGGGATGGGAATTCCATCAGATGGATGTGAAGAATGCATTTCTTCACGACGATCTCTCTTAGGAGATCTATATGGAGTAGTTCCAGGGATTCATGCAGTATTCATCTTTGGTTTGTTGATTGAAGAAGTCTTTTTATGGCCTCAAGCATGATCCTAGGGCATGGTATGCCAATATGGACTCCTACCTGCTATCACAAAACTTTGTATGTTGTAATTCAGACCGAAATGTATGCTGAAGACCACTGATTTACTTCCATTGCTAGTTTTGTATGCTGATGATTTGTTGATCACCGACTGCTCGACTTTAGCAATTGTTGTTGTCAAGAGGAATCTACATGACAGGTTCTTGATGACAGACATGGGTCTGCTACATTTCTCCCTTGGAATCAATATCAGTTAGGATGTATCATGCATCAAATTGTCTTAGGCCAAGTATGCACAAGATCTCCTTAAGAGATTTCACATGAGAGACTGCAAGTCTACCCCAACTTCTTTGCTATTAGGAGTTAGACTTGAGGATGGCAGGGACACTCCATTGGTTGAAAAGACACTGTACATACAACTAGTGGGGATCTTAGTGTATCTCACACACTCTAGACTAGACCTCTCCTATACAGTTGGAGAATTCTTCACGATCATGAAGGAGCCACATGAGCTACATTGGAAGGTTGCAAATTGTATCCTTCGATATGTACAGGTAACCATCACCTTTGGGATTCACTACTCAACAGACTCTACATTCGACCTCATCGGGTTCATTGATTCTGACTGGGCTAGCGATAACAATGATTGCAAGTCCACATCTGGTGCTATTGCTCAGTTTTGGTTTCAAGCCTATTAGTTGGTCGAGCAAGAAGCAAGGTGTTATTGCTCTATCTTCAGCTAAGGAAAAGTATAGAGGGGTAGTTAACATAACCATTCAGGATATGTGGCTACAACATTTTTTCACTGGGTTGGGCATTCAATTTCATTAACCGATCGTCATCTGGTGTGATAACTAGAGAACTCTGAAGTTCTACAGAGATCTAGTTCAGAGGTGGTAGACAAAGCACATCGAGATCTACATGTTCACTACATCCGGGACTTAGTACATGAGGGGATCATTGACCTGCAATTATGTCCTTCAGCAGAACATACTGCAGACATATTCACCAAGACCTTCACTGAGTAGAAGTTTCATTCTCTGCGGAGTCATCTTGGAGTGAAGGAAAGACTTTCCTAACAACTGTTAGCTATTCTTTTTACATACATTGTACTTTGAGGGGCAATTTTCCCATGAAGTTTTCCCTATTTCCTCGCCTTATTCCAGCATATATTATGTATTTCGGTACCTAAGATGGCGTCGTTGCCAAGACCCATTCTTTAGTTTCAACATAGTGATGTTCAGGGGGGGTGTTGTGTTGGAGTTACTTCACACAAACCTAGGATTTCTTTTTCTTATGTTTATTAGTCATTATTCAGTCTCCTATATTTTAGGAAGAATATTCCTCTAGGGAGAATATTTTCTTTAGTTTTCACTTCAATTTGATGAGTTGAGTTGAGTGTAGATGCTGCATTGGGATTATCACCATGAAACATTGGGATAATCACTAGCTAATGCACATTATCCTTGGGATCATCATGAGACTAGCACATTACCTATGATTCCATGATCTCCTCCTTACTTGATTCTGTTTTAGTCAGTTCACTGAAGACTCATAGACTAGTTAACTCAGCTAGGTGGAAGTTCACTCCTGTCACTGTCTGAGAGAGTAGACTAGGTGGAAGTTTACTCTCGTAATTGTTGGTGTGTGTTCATATCACTGTAGACCACCACTATGGTGCATTGGCTTATCCTCTAGCGTCACTAGTGGTGGTCTAGAGTGATCTGGACAAACACCAACAATAAAAATATGATTAAATAACATGCAAATCAATTTAAAACAAGTGTCACTATAGTGGCGATGTCTATGCATAATTTTTTTTTACGCACAAATTTGAATTTATGCCTAAATTTGATTCACAACATTGTATGTCAGCATCTTGAAGATAGTTATATCAATACCAAAACAACACTAACCTATTTTTCCAAAACTCATGTTGTAGGTGAAGTGGTGGGGCATCAACTTTAAGCATATGATCCTACACATGCTTATATTCCTCATCTTAAATTCACTTTAAGTCATGTCAAGGTATGATATAAATATATACCACTAGAAGTTGTAATGGATACCACATGAGCATGGTCTTGTTATTATCATTGTGAGGATACATGAGCCAAACAATTCAAATTTCTTTATATGTGAACTCAATAATCGATGTGTACTAAAAATTTAACATTGCAAATATGGGATGTCATCGAGTAGAGCAGAGAAAATAAAACAAAAGTGAAAAGAGTCATTCAAAAAGAAATCAACCATGATTGTTTTCAACCATTTTTCCAATTTTAAAACCATTCAAAAAAATGGAAACAATGATATTTGCATATCTGCCACTGCATGTGTTAAACAGACTTTATTGGTTCAATGATCATGGAATACATATTGATGGGATGCAATGATATCATTGAACATTGTTATGAAAAATATGTTGTGAATTACATTCACCAGTGGATACACCTGCTTATGTATGTCTATGTTTCCCAACTAATTAGTGAGCGTGCATTACACATCACAAGTGTCTATTGTTGGGATGTCATCAATAATTACATGTAACCTTAATAAAATCGAGGAAGGTTAATCACATACTTCTCTTCTTGTAATTTTTGTTGAAACATGTGCATCGGATTTCTTGGAATTATGGAAGAGTGATTCCATAATTCGTAGTAAGAATCAACATAAAAAATCAACATGTATGAATGGATCGTAGTAAGAATCAACATAAAAAATCAACATGTATGAATGGAAACTGATGATTTTATCGTATTGATGGGTGGAATGGACCTGTGATAGGTGATAGGGACTTTGAGTGTGTGGACATCACATTTTTTTGTTGGTAAGGCTCCGAACAATTGATCCACTATGTAGCTTCACACTTTCCCATTATTTTATTCTCGCATTAAAAACAGAGATCATACAACTTGGATAAGAGAAACTAATTCATAAAACTTGAATATAGGTAGTATATTGTATATAATTATAAAAATATCTTTCTTGATTAGTCAATGATTAAAAACATAAATCATAAAACTTGGATAAAAGAAACCAATTCATAAAACTTGAATATAAGTAGTATATTGCATATAATAATAAAAACATCTTTATTGATTAGTCAATGATTGCAAAGAAGGTGGACCAATTCAACATGGAAATGACTTCTTCCATTGATATGGAAAGGGAGCTTCATTATAATTGTTTGAAAAAATATATTTAAGGAAAATTGCAAAATATTGACTCTTTTCTCCAAGTGTAACCTAATTCCTGCATGTAACATAATAAATATACCAAGTTTCTCGAAGAATAGTATTATCTATGACTAACCATGGCATGCGGCGTGCCAACCATGACACGTGGTAAATTGATGGTTCTATCTCTCTCCTTGGTGTTAGGGATGAACTTGGAATGAATTCCCATATTGTATCTCCTCGCATTGGAAATAATGGGAGACCACTCAACATCTAGATAAGTACATAGATTATGCAGGGTGGGAACACATATACATTCGAAAATTCCAATTCAATCAATTAGCATTGTATATATTCACACATCGAGAAGAGAATTAAGAAGGATTGTTCACTATAGACTAATTGCCAACAACTACGAACCTCATAGACAACTATCTAGTTGGGAACACAAATTGGAAATTTGTAAGAACCAACCTACGATCCAAAAACTATGATGTATGATTTTTTGTTTCAATTCTATACAGTTCCAAATGTACCAAATGGTCAAACTTACTCTCGTCTAAAATGACACAACAAGGAGGTAAAGTAAACATTTCTTCAAATCGAACAAGTGATCTATTTCCATAATCCCTGTGACAAGTTCTAAATTACACTAAAAGTGCCACCAATTCATGGAGGTACAAAACCCATATCCTACAAGAAGTAAAGTAAACATTTCTTCAAATCGAACAAGTGATCTATTTCCATAATCCATGTGACAAGTTCTAAATTACACTAAAAGTGCCACCAATTCATAGAGGTACAAAACCCATATCCAACAAAATTCTTGTGACCTCATACTTTTACGTGAGTAGTCATATTGAAAATATTTTCTACTATGTTGCAAGTACAAAACCCATATCCAAAAAAATTCTTGTGACCTCATACTTTCACGTGTGTAGTCATATTGAAAATATTTTCTACTATGTTGCAAAGTGAAACTTGGTGCCTGAAACCTTGATTTTCCCTTCACTTAAACATTTGCATCAATTGAAGGACCCCCAATATCCGGTGTGGCCAATGGGGGTCCCTTGTTATCGGTAACATAAGCCACATTCAAGAGAGCAAACTTAATGGCAATGGGGGTCTCCAATCTAGGTGCACTTATATATTTATTAACACACACATATATTTTTACTGAATGTAGTCACCTTGGTAATAATACGTTGAGACTTAATGGAATTCAGGCTCTAATGGGTACACAAATACAATTATTAACATATAAATTTTTTTAATGCAGGTAGTCACCAAGGAAATAAGAGGTTCAACCAATAATATGATATGGTAGATAAATATATATTTTTAATTTATTTTAATTACAATAAAAAATTACTTATGTTAAGCATTACATTACGAATGAGCGGAAATTTTAAGTCAAACAACAAATTAATAATGAGTGAATAAATGAGTGATCGATTTCTACATTCAATCAGACAGAGACTAACAAAAAATGTGAAAATATATTTATTATGATAGTAAAAACAATATTAAAATATCCTCTAGTGTGGAGGTGGTTCTTTCTTCTAACAATAGCTTCTACAAAAAGCTATGAAGGGCACGTTGACTCATGGAAGGTCTTCCTCAACTTCCATATGCCAGTTGAGTCGACTTCCATATGTCGATTGAGCCGGAGATTCACACTCTACTTCATGTCTCTTAAAGAGCTCAACTTTTCGAACATGACCTTACCGTAATGAAGAGCTCATCTACTTTTCTAACTATACCAACATATTCTTAAACAACTTTCTCAAAATCATAAAACACATAACCAAAAAAAAGAGACTAGATATGATACAAAGCATATATATTAGCTTATATACAAAATATTTAAAAGAATAGCTTCTATACAAGATATCTAAAAGATTATAAAGCAACTTTCTCAAAATCATAAAACACATAACCAAAAAAAAAAGAGACTAGATATGATACAAAGCATATATATTAGCTTATATACAAAATATTTAAAAGAATAGCTTCTATACAAGATATTTAAAAGATTATAAAGCATAAGACTAGTTACTACGATTCATACTTACTCTTCTTCCTATAATTTAAGCTTTCTAATAAATACATCAACAAACATAAAATATTTACTTCCTCTAGTATTAAATCAATTTTAGAATATATGATAATAAAAAAATTAAAAAAGGTAAAAGTATATTCATTTTAAACATTTTATTATTCTTCTCGTATTAGTTAAAGAGTGAAAATAGAAAAATATTTTAATAATTTTAATACTTCATAATAATTTGTTGATTTTTCCTCTCATTTACCACCCTTCATCCTCAAATATTTACCCAAACATTCTTTTCTATTATTTCATCTTTATTTGTTTTTGATGATGGGTGGAATGTCTACTAAGAATGTTAGTTGTTTCTAAACTTTTTATATAGTTTATCTTTACAAAATTCAAACACATTATGATTAAAGATGAAATTCAAAATTATATATATATATATATATATATATATATATATATATATATATATATATATATATATTTAAAATAAATTAAAAACATAAAAATGTTAAGATAAGGAAGAAAAAGATTGGAAGTTTAGAAATAAGTATAAGAATAAGGAAGAAAAAAAAGTAATTTATAATATTTGTTTTATATCAGTATATTAAAAATAAAAATTCATAAAAAAATGTTTCAAAAAATGACAAATATTATTAGGGGTTTTCAATTCAAAAGATGTATTTTGAAAAACATTTTTTAATTTCTAGTGAATAGAAGTATTTGTTAACATTTCTTCTTTTAGTTGTACTATACCATAAATTTATAAATTTTATGAGTGCATATCATATTTAATTAGAATAGATAAAAATATTTTCACTATAACATCAAAATATGGAAAGTTATATTCATTTAAACTTATATTAAAATAAGAGATATAAAATTGTAATTTGTTTTTAAAATTTAAATATTATTTTACATAAAGAGAATCCAATTTTACCATTTTTAAATGCTTATCATGCCATATAAATATATATCCTAAATTTACTTATTTCTAAATAAAAACATTTATCTTATTCTACCATTTTCAAAACATATATTTTTTCCCTCGAGATTATTATCATAATCAATTTTAATAACTATATTTAAAAAATTTCTATCACAGCGATAGCCATATAAACATATATCCTAAATTTACTTATTTCTCAATAAAAATATCTATCTTATTCTACCTTTTCCAAGTTTCCTCTTTTATTATAATAATCATTTTTAAATATTTTCTATCACATAAAACTTTTTTCATGATAGATATATAAATATATATCCTAAATTTACTTATTTTTAAATAAAAATACTTATCTTATTCTACCATTTCCAAGAAATATAATTTTTTCCTATATTATTTTAATAATCATTTTTAACAATTTTCAAATGTTATATATGTTTTATATATATATATATATATATATATATAACCTAAAAACATTTTTCAAGATATTTGTCTTTTTGTTTTGTTCAATTTCTTTGTTTAATTTCTTTTGAAAAAAATACTCTTGTTTATTACATAAAATCATTGTCATGATATTGTGTTTATTTGTTGGGTTCAATTTCTTTTTTAAAATTACTTGTTAGTCTTTTATTTTGTGATGGTTTTTTCAATAACTTAGTTATTTAAGAATTTAAGATGTTATTTGTAGAAATTGAATTTGGATAAGAGAGAAATACCCCTAAGCAAGAAAAACACCCTTAAACATAAACTAAACTCAATTGACAAAAATATTTTTATTTTATTTTTATAATAATAATGATATAAAATTCTTCATAACTACATATAGAATTCTTGACTACATGAGCATCATATTCCTAAGGTTAGATTCACATTAAAATACTTATTTTTTATCATTCTTATTTAAACACTCGTGTTAATGCGTTTAAACATAACACATACTCTTTCTCGATCACTCTTAACAAGCCTTCTGTTAAACATGGCTTATGAAAACATTATGTGTGACAAATTAACGCTTTCAAATTCACACTTTGTAATCATGCATATAGCTTATGATATTGTCAAACGCTTTATGGTGTAACCTCAAAAGCTTTGGATGGGTATGGTAAAATCTCTCCAAATCGCAAGGAACATGCATGATCGCTAAGTTCAACGTCCATTCAATCGAGAGGTTTCAACCGTTTTTGTGCCCCCCAAAACCGAGCAAAAGTAGCCCACTAGTCCTTTCATTGTTGGGATGTCATCCTAAATGGAGAATCGTGAGCAGAGTGTTCATCGCTTCTTCCACTACAATATCAGCAGACATTGTATCTCTCGAATTTCTTCCACTCCAGTACTCTCCCAGTCTTTTCCTATTACCCGCCATGGCAAATAATTCCAGCTATCCGCTGCCCTGCAATCATTCATGACTGCAAAAGAAGAAAGGTAATATGTTTGATTTGATATTCAACTCGGTTTTTACCAAATCCAGCGAATCTTACTTTGTCAATCTCTATGTCATCATTGCATTAGTTTGCCCATCATTATCCCTCAGTCCGTCCTGTTTATAAATATTGCATCCCATTTGCCATTCTTTTCCGTAGAATTTGGATTTGGTTTCATATTTTATTCAAACATCTGGTTTTTCTATTTTAGGTTTGGTGGCTATCAGCTAGCCTCAGCATTTTCTGTCTTTAACTTCAACAACAGTTCTATACGGTAATAATGTTTTGTTCCTTGGTTTAGAATCCGTAGCATTATTATATCATGGATTGTGGTGTTAGCGGTGGTGTAGCGCAGAGTTCTTAGGGCAACTTTTTCGGCTCGGCTCGGCTCAACCCTAAAAAACACAGCCAACCCAAGGAAGCCCTAAAAGTACACCTCTTCCCCCATTAACTCATCTGTGATAAAACCAGACTCCTCAACGCCATCAAGGTGTGTAGAACTTCCAATAACTACCATCGGGCTCATGGCGAAAACAGTGGGAATTTCATTAAAGCAAGTGGGTTCTTCCACTCGTTTAGAACATTAGTTTTTCTGTCGTATCTTCAGTCTCCGCTGTACTATAGTTTTTATTATAGTTATGTCCATTCATTCATAGCGTCTCCTTGTGTATTCAGCGGCGTCCTTCAACAATAGTGCAGTCTGTGACAGGGGGAGGATACCTCTTGGGTCTCTCTTTGCAGAAAAAATGAAAAATTGTGATTATCGTTTTCTGTGCTTTAATCCTCTTCTATGTAACCGTTGTTGAAGTTATTTGTACTATAAAAAAGCCTCGGTTCTGAGTTTTCAAATACTTCTATTGTAAGCTATTAGATCAAATAAAGAAAAACGCGTGTCAGGCATCGAAGAAAATAATACCTAAAACATGATCTTTGTAATAGGCAAAGGTTGTTCATGGTGATCCCATACGCCGTTGGGATGTGTTGTTTTAAGTTATTTGTAATATAAATCTTTGCATAACAATTGTTTCTGTCTTTTGATGCAAAAGTTATTTGGATTGGTTTGTGGAAATAACTAAATGCAACAGGGAAGTTGGGTTCTGTCACTGTTCACTAAGGATTGAAACTGCATAAACAACGAATAATAGAAAATAAATAGACAAAGGAGAGCAGTAATACCTTTCCAATGCTTTCAGAATTAAAATACCTTTTAGAAGTGCAGCATGTTGGAAACGGTGACAACAATTCACCCGTGAATAGGATTCTAGATCCTATAAACTAGGTTTGGTTGTAACTAAAGCAACCAAGTTAGAATACGGGTGAGATCAAATCAGGATTGGTTGAAACCAATGCACCTAAGTTAAACTATGGATGAGATTACATTTATTAATCAGTTTCTCATATATTGCTATAAATTTGTATGCCCGTAGAGGCTGTGAGTGTGTCTGAGAGGAGTGAGCCTGTCTGTAATCTCCATTAGCTGAATAATAAGAAGACCGATACCTATGCTTGGTGGACGTAGCCCAATCTTTGGATGAACCACGTAAATCGTTGTGTCTTTGTTGCTTGCATTTGTATTGTTTGATTCTTATGGTAATTGTGTTTTTCCGCATTGGCAATTACAACAAGTGGTATCAGAGCTCAGGAGCTCAAGAGCTGAGGAAGACGCAGACCGGAAGAGGCCGCTCTGAAATCCAGCCGCGTCAAAATCACCATTGAAATTCGTTTTTTGGCATAGAGGGAGCGCCAACAATCTACGCGCGGGTTATATTTTTTCTGATTGCTGAGAGGGAGGGCCGAGAGGGAGCCAGCACTCGCCTCATCGACCAGCTGGAGCACCAGCCATCTACGCGCGGGTTATTTTTTTAGTTGGACGCACACCTGTACCGTCCCAAGGAGCGCTCAGAAATCTTTTGT
>JASDQU010101285.1:80576-110993 GCA_032191745.1 Picea mariana
CCTATCACAGTAAAACAAAACATATACCTATCAAGTACCATTTTGTAAGACAGGTCATCGATGAAGGTGAAGTCTCTCTTGAAAAAGTGCATACAAAAGAGAACTGTGCAGACATGCTCACAAAACCAGTACTGTTAGAGAAGCTACAATGGTGCTTGTCTTCTCTTGGCTTGCAGAAAAGGTGATGAACAGAAGCAGGAGCAAGGTATCAGGTTAATTGTTGTCAAGGTGGAGATTGTTGGAAACGGTGACAACAACTCACCCGTGAATAGGATTCTAGATCCTATAAACTAGGTTTGGTTGTAACTAAAGCAACCAAGTTAGAATACGGGTGAGATCAAATCAGGATTGGTTGAAACCAATGCACCTAAGTTAAACTATGGATGAGATTACATTTATTAATCAGTTTCTCATATATTGCTATAAATTTGTATGCCCGTAGAGGCTGTGAGTGTGTCTGAGAGGAGTGAGCCTGTCTGTAATCTCCATTAGCTGAATAATAAGAAGACCGATACCTATGCTTGGTGGACGTAGCCCAATCTTTGGGTGAACCACGTAAATCGCTGTGTCTTTGTTGCTTGCATTTGTATTGTTTGATTCTTATGGTAATTGTGTTTTTCCGCATTGGCAATTACAACACAACATATGTATATGTAAACTTCTAAAAGCAAAGAATTGTTAATCAAGAATTATATTATACTTCAACTAATTTCTAATACAACTGTTGTTGAAATATGGTAATTATTGTGGTTAGCTATTTTCGGAGTTTTATAATTTTACAGTTATAACAGAGTAAAAGAGTTGCAGTTAGTTGTTGAAATATGGTAATTATTGTGGTTAGCTATTTTCGGAGTTTTATAATTTTACAGTTATAACAGAGTAAAAGAGTTTCAGTTAGTTTTAGTTAAATGAAGAAAGTTTTAGAAGAGCTGAATTGGTTAAATGAAGAAAGTTTTAGAACAGCTGAATTCTTAAGTTCAGTAGACTTTTGTGTATTTAACTCTTCTCTTGAGAAGCAATGAAATTTACAAGCCACAACTTTTGTGTTTGCTATTTGTGCATGACTTGTACCTGTAACTAATTCTTATCGGAGCTATAAAAATGGAGGCCGTGAGGCCGTGGTATGCAGAAAATTCGAGCGGATGCCGCGGATTAACAAGAGATTGCAATAAAGCACGGATCAAGGATTTGAGAGCAGAGCCAAGAGAGTCATCTCGATTCGCAAAACCGCTGCCGTTCGCGATAGAGCTGCTGCACTATCCGCTGAAGGGGTTGAGCCCTCCGAAATAGTCGTCGTTATCCAAACCCTAGCCTTTCTAGCCGTCCGTCAGAGGTTCCAATCGCTGTTATCAAAACCCTAGTCGTTCCAGCCGTCCGTCTGAGGTTCGAATCACATCTTATACATCTTATAGGTTTATTAAGCCGGGGAACACCTATCGATAATGGGCACATTTAATAGGTTATAGGTTTATTAAGCCTGGGAACACCTATTGATAATGGGCACATTTAATAGGTTTTCAGTTTTTTATGGAAAAGATTAAATATTAATGGAATATTCTTAGTTGTCCCAGTAAATTAATGATTGTGATTTCAACCACTAATTTCCTCACTATTATAAAGATATTAGATTACATGTTTATTTTTTTACTTTTATTTGATCATATTTAAACTTTACTATGGTGGCTAGTTGATTACACTTGGAAATAATGGAGTAAGAGCTAAGTCACCTGACACGTCCAAACCCCCCCTTCGTGTCGCTAATCCTACTTGTCGGACACCAAACGGTAGGACACCTGTCGGATGCTCGTTTAGAACATGTCATGTTCACAGGACACGCGTGTCTTGAAAATAAGACACATGTCGTGCTCAGAAAAGGACCCTGGCTCATGTTTTCTCATGCAAGTTGCAGTTGTGAGGTGTTTCAGTGTGCAACTAAGGCTTATTTTTCCTTAATAATGCTATTTAAAAAGGTCTCCACCCCATCCATTTTACCTACCCTAGTAATTAATGGTAATATTAAATTCTTAAAATAAAAGTGACATTCTCCTTTATCTTTCATTTTCATCTTTTTACTTAAATTTTTAACATTACCATTAATTGTTTTAGGGTGTTTGAGAGTGATTCCAACTTCATTGGAATTCATATGGATAAAGTAGAATTTTAGGTCCCATTCAAAATTCAACAGACTTTACGGTTTCCACGATTTCAAGATTGGTAGGATTGCAATGTTTCCACTGGATTCTATCATGTAAGAGGGTATGAAACTGACAATTAATCAAGGGCACCATACCCTTTATGTACCTCGATGTTGGTGGCATTGATTGCTGAACTCTTTTGTCACCACCCCAGTAAAAATCTACCCTTCACTCAAGTATAAACTCCTCTGTTGAACTCTTCTCTTTGCCATCGTATCAAGTGACTTAGTGGTGTATCTACACACCAACCTTTGTCTTATTTGCAGGCATTGGGCTAAGAGAAGAGTGGTTGAAGCGAAAGGCAAAGATGTGGGATGTGTTTCCTGATGATATGGGTTCAGACAACAGTGTTGAGTTGGCAATGTCATCATTTATGTTAGTAACTTAGTAGTTACTAAGTTAGTATTAGTTGTATGATTGAATTTGTATCATCATCATGTAACTGTTTACAATTTAATTATTTCATTTTTGCATGTGTAATTCATAATTTAAATTTATTTATATATATATATATATATAATGTGTCATTTGTGTCCTATTTTCGGGGGTCGTTGTGTCCGTGTCGGATACTCGTATTTCCGTGTCCTCCATGTCCCGTGTCTCCGTGTCAGGTGACTTAGAGTAAGAGTCACTTGTAAGCGTCACTTGTAAGCTTCAATTGACAGAGTCAGTAGGGTAAGTAGAGTCTAGTTATCTATGCTTTGATGTAACCGAATCAGTAAAGTAGTTTCCTATATAATGATGTAATCAGTGCTCATTCAACAATATAGATTGTGAGTGTTGCCACACTGTGTGTTGTTTCTCATATTTCCAAGTTGATATCAGAGCCACCAAGTGAGGTAAGTTGATATCAAAACCACCAAGTGAGGTGCAAGTCCCTCCTCTTGAAGGGTGCGGCGACATACTACTCAATGTTCCCGCACATTCGAAAACCTCAAATTTCCACCCCTGGTGTTTGCGCAGGCCACGTGGAAATCGTGAGTTTTTGCGTGGATTCGAGCTGGAGAAGGGACGCGTGGGATCTTGAGAGAGCCGCTCCAAATTTGTTTTTTTTTTCAGTCACAATCTTCACTTTCCTCTAAATCAATTTCATAATTACCTCTCATAATCGTATAAATTAGATTTGCACGCCTTCTCAAGGCATCTTCTATTTTATTTTATTTTCCCTTAATATGTCTTATTTCAAAATCGTACTTTCTCAAGAAGGCTAACCACCTTGTCTGTCGAGCATTGAGATTTTGTTTATCAAATAAGTACTTTAAAGAAATATTGTCAGACATGAACATGAATTTTCTTCCTATCAAATAGTGTCACCACATTTTTAGTGCATATATTATTGCGGCTAATTCTAAGTCATGTGTTACATGATGTCTTTCATGTTCTTAAGCTTCCTAGATTCATAAGAAATTACATAATTATCCTTCATTAATAATCCTCCCGGTCCTTTAATGCATGCATCTGTGCATACAATGAAATCCTTGTATGGATCTGTTATTTTTAGTATTGGAGTTGTCGTTAGGAGATGTTTTAGTTTTTCAAAATTTTCTTGGCATTTTCGAGACCATATAAATTATGTTCCTTTCTTTTGTAGGGATGTTATAGGATGAGAAATTTTTGAAAACCCTTCAATAAACTTTCACTAATAGCCTGTTATACCCAAAAATGATATGATGTATGAAACATGTTTTGGAATTGGACAGTCCATAATGGATTTTATTTTATGAGGGTCAACAACTATTCCTTCTTTAGAAACTACATGTGCTAAATATTGAATTTTGTTCTTATAAAAATCACATTTACTAAGTTTAGCATATATCTTTTGTTCTCTCAATATTTGTAGAAATAGTCTTAAGTGTTCTTCATGCTCTTGTTCATTCTTTGAGTAGATTAATAAGTCATCGATGAAGAAGATTACAAATTTATCTAACTAATTAATTAAGATACTATTCATTAGACATATGAATGAGGCTGGGGAATTTTTTAACTCAATGGGTAAGGTTCCATATTTCTTTCTAACAAATAGTACCAATGATCCCCAAGGAGATACACTCAGTTGAATATACCTTTTGTCTAATAACTCTTGGAGATGATATTTTAGTTCATTACGTTCTAAGATATCCATATGATCTAGAGCCTTTGAAACTAGCACTGCTCCAAGTAGTAAGTCTATAGAGAAATATACTCTTAGGAGGTAATTGAAGAATCTATTGGAATACGTCTTGAAATTCTTGCAATATAGGAAAATTTTCTACATCTTTCTTACTTTCTTCATTTTCATTATCTATTAAATGAACCACAAATGCTTTGCATCCCTTATGAACACATTTTTTAACAGATAAGCCTGAGATCTTCCTAATACTAATAGTTATTGATATTCCTTTAATGTTTATAATGTTATCATTGTCATTTACGTAAGTAAATGTTTTGTCATAACAATTTAGAATTTCCTTATATTTTTCTAATGAGTGCATGTCGATTAATACATCATATGATCCTAGCTTCAAAAAATTCAAATATGCTTGAGTTTTAAATCCATTCATACTAATTTCACAACCTTTAACGAGATTTCTAATTTTTCTTTTTGTTCATGTAGCTTGTTGTACTAGCCACTCTTTTTCAAAGTTTTATATTCATTATTTACAATTCTCTACTATCTTAGGAGAAACATAACTTAGACTATAATTTGGATCAATCAAAATGGAAATTGGTTGATTATTTAACATACCTTCTACTTCCACCATGGAACCTTGATGATATGCTTGTTTGTTTTCCAAGGACGCGCTAATATTTGGGGCACTCCTTGTTATTTCACCAACTTTAGTAGCTTCTCGAACTGTATGTATATTTTTGTCATTTTTCTTCCTATGAGGAAAATCGTTAAAATAATGTGATTTTCCACACTCCGAAAACTCTGTTGGTTCTTTTTGGGAAGTTTCTTTGTTATATAAAGTTTTGGTTTTGAAGTTTCTTTGTTATCAAACAAGTTATAAGGGTTATTATTTCTGTTGTTATTTCCCTAAAACCCTTTTGTAGAGTTCTTATTGAAAGACTTTCCTTCTTTTCTTTGTGGATCAAACCTTTCAACTTTATTTCCCTTCTAGTTTTTAGCATTTTCATTTATGGTTTTATATTGCTCAAAACACAATTTATCCTTACACATAGCTTCTTCTAAAGTCTTAGTATTTTCAAATTAAATCCTAAATTTATATGAGGAAGGTAAACAACTAAAGAAGCGTTATATCTTTGGTTTTTCATCCATAATATATGGTACATAGCGCAATAAGATTAGAAATTTCTTGCAAAAGTCTTTCATGGTTAAATTTCCCAATTTCATTTCATAAAACTGTTTAGCCTTACCTTCATAATATTGTTTTGATATATATTTTTTCTTAAAATATCTTTCAAAAATTTTCCAAGTGATTTTGCATTCCTTAATATTCTTTACCCTTTTGATAACATGGCACCAAACATCTTCCTTTTGAGTCTGATTATAGATGACCATTATTTCTTTAAGTTTACTTTAATAATTATATATATGGAATTATTTTTGCATCCTGCAAAGACAAGCTTCCGTGTCTTATCCAGTTTCAATCTTACAATTAAAGATTTGAGGTTTTGTTTTTTTTAATTCCTCCATAATTTCCTCATGATGCTTATGTTTCTTTTTAATTCTTTGTTCCATTTTGGCATTGTCCTCACTTGAAGTTTTATCTTATCTAAAAAAAAATTATGTCATTGATTTAGTATGTTCAAATTCCTAGACTTCTCCTTGTGTAGATCAATTTTAGAATTATTGAAAAAATGACCTTTATTATTGTCAGTGTTTTGATTACACAATTTCTCTATCATCATTGCATTAATTTATTCTTGTGTATTTATAATTAGTTCATTATCTTCTTTAACATTTTTCAATTCTTCCCTTAGAACATGTACAGTCTGAATTAATTCAGATTGTCTATTATCCCTGATTTCATTCAAATTAACCCATATATTTCCCTCACCAATATTTCCTTGTTTAGGATTTTCTGCTTCATTATGATCTGACCTTTCTTTAGGTAGAATAAGTAATTATGTCATCTTTTATGCAATCAAAATCTTCTTCCTAGTGGTAAGAAGAAAAATATAGCAATAGTAAATTAGTCTCTGTGGTTGAGCTCATAAGGCCAAGTGCGGTTCCCAAATCTTTGGTACCATTATGTCACCTACCCATATAATTTTTTTTTTATACAACAATATTTTATTTACGACTAAGCAAAGTGTATTATTCATTTATTTTGACCACATAAATTTCATTAATAAGACATTTCTTACCAGAAATCCTTTTGAAAAGTTTACCTTTGACAATTGTAACATTTCAATGTGCAAGTTTACTAGACTTGCTTGTCCTATGTTATATACTTTATGGCACAACGTCCAATCCATGTTATATTCATGTGGTAAGGATATAATTACATATTAAAAATTCTCATGGTATGAAATATGTATTGGCAACCCTCGTTTGTTATTCTAAAGGGGACCCTTGTCGTGATCTTGATTTCCTATAACCTACGTTGGTGGATTAACCACTTAGTTGCTAATTATAGTATAGATGTGCAAGCCAATAGGTGGTTTATCCCTACCAATCAAGAATGACAAAACAAGTGAAATATTAAACTGTCAATGGATGATAATCACATCATAATTATGTTCGCTTTGGTAAGCATTTATTATGCTTTAACGTTTAATATATGAGTGGTTGGTAGTTATTAATTTCAGGCTTGAAATACCCTATGCTCTTAATTAACAGTTGTCTGAAGCCTTATGTGGCAATCCTCTTGTGTTCCAGGTGTGACCATCCTGGAAAGAGGGCTAGGGAAGTAATGCCCCGACCACCCCGCGTGGATTTTGAAAATTCTCTTCAATGTTTGGTAATATTCCAATGAAAGATGAGGGTTCCTTCTGGTTCATTCTTGGAAGGCTCTAGGGTTTCATATTTTGTCTTTGAGTTTTATATACTATGTTCTTGGGGTTTTTATGTCACATACCTATACTAACTCTTCATGCATTCCATTTGCATTCATTTTTGCGACTTAACTCAGTTGTTTTGGAGCTTGCGTGTAATCCTAGTTAGAGTTTTTTACCTTTACCTTGTTAACTCTATCATGATTTCTATTACAAGGTTCCATTAATTTCGTTTGTCGAATGTACTTACTTTCTAAAAAAATTTATTGGTTGTCTGTGCATTTCCTTATTTCTATGTATTAGTCTGTTGTTGTTGTTATCATATCTTTGTCCTAAATTTTGGTTTGGAAACTTTTCAGGGCATTTTAGGAAATGGTTGAGAGCGCTCTGGTTAAATTTTTCTTGTTTTATTATCTCTACTAATAAGGTATATATTTTAGATACTTCGACTAATGATGGCCCCTTATTTTGTATGAGGGTACCCATCAGGGAAAAAGGTTAATTCTGACTAGTAAAATATTTCTACTACCGGAGTTTCATTGTGGGGTTCGAGCTACTCCTAGTAAAATCATAACCTAACTCTGCCATTTATTTTGTAAAGGCTTTTTTTACCTTCTGTAATGTTTTTGTGTCAATGTAGGTATATTCAGCCAAATTAACATGGTTTTAGCATGAATAAACCATGGAAAATTCCTTTAAGTATTCTTTACCTTTACTATTTTTCTTTCTAAAGGTGTGAAAATGCCTTACCTAAGTGCTATACTAATTCTTGTGTTCTAAATGGGGCCCACATGAATTTTGGTGCTTCATCTCCTAGGGTTAGGTTTTTTGGGTGTCTAGGGTTTTTGGCATTCTTGTTTAATGTAAAAATGCCTTCATAACCCCATTGTAATATTATTCTTGCGAATACGCACAACCATCACATTTCTTCTCAGAGATAAGCCACCACCGTTCCAACAAGCTTGTTTCCGCTGCATTTTACAGTTTCATATTATTTTGTTATTGAATAGAAAACCATTTTTACTATATCTCTGTTATTTTGTGTTAAGCACCTGTTAATAATTTGCATTCATTTGATTCTTCTCATAAAATCTGGATCAGTGGTATCAGAGTGGTCTTCTCCTTGTCGTCTTAATGCATATCCCCAACGAGTTTGGAGTACAAAGAGTTGGGTCTTGAGCTTGTTTCTCTTGAGGAAAGAATATCTCGCACACCCAAGAAACCTCTTATGGCAAGATAAAATAAAGATCATGAGACAAGACATCCTTTCAAAATGTTGATTGAGGAAGCACTCATGCACCAGAGGAACGATATGATGGATAGTTTCACGCAAATCCTTCGGCGACTACCAACAGGCGACACATCTTCTTCGAACGGAGGTGCCACCCCCTTCAAGGTACAAATAAGCTTTGATATTCCTATATTTGAAGGTCAGATAGATGCAGATATTGTAGACAAGTGGTTGAATCTACTAGAAGGGTATTTTTCTATCCGTAACTTTTCGAATAGAGAAGAGATTAATTTTGTGCTCCTCAAAGCCATTTCCCATGTCAAAGATTGCTGGGAAACTTTCTGTGAGAAAAAGGAAATGGAGGAAACCTAATTATTTTCAATCACTGCCACCTGGGAATCCTTCAGGGATGTTATTAAGGAACAATACTACCCTGTCAGAAGTTATGATGACTTGTATACCAAATGGACCACACTGTGGCAAGAAATAGACCAAGCAGTGCTAGATTTCACAAATATCTTCCATACCTTGCACACCAAGCTGGGTATCAAAGATTCAGAGAGACATATGGTTCTCAAGTATCGCATTTCTCTGCATAGATACATCTAGACTGAAATGTAATTTCTGGACATCTCATCCTTGGGCACGGGCTACCGATATGCCGACAAAATCGAGCAAAATCTCAAATAAAAGACGCAAAAATTTGGGCATGGGAACCTCACACAACAAAAGTCGAGAAAAGGCACCCCAAACCCACAGAACAAAGGACAGAGAAAAGATGGATAGTATCAGGACAACCAGTCCAATCCACAAGCAAAGAGGGACACTGGAAAGACAAAGAAATATACTAGAAGTGGTGCAACTTCCATAAGAGCCCTTTCCATAACATTGTTGAGTGCCTCTCAAAGTAGTTGTTGGTGGCCGAAGTGAAAGCCTATGAATCAGATGCAGATTTTGACTCTGAGCCAAAACCATAAAGGGGAATACGAATCATTGACGCAGAACCCAATGCCACCGTTGCTACCACCAAGCTCCAGCCTGGTGAACCAAATAAGCGAGAAGAAGGAGAGTGCCTCTTCCATTTACAGATGTGGGTAAAAGGCACCCCGCTGCACTTCATCATTGATAGCAGTAGCTAGAAGAACCTCATCTCAGTAGAGGTCTTCAAGCAGCTCACCCCGCCAACAATGCCTCACCCACAACCCTACACCATTGGATGGCTCCACCAAGGAAGCGATCTCCGCGTCAGCCAACAGTGCCGACTGTCATACGACATCAAGCCCTTCAAAGACTAGGTATTATGTGATGTTGCTCCTCTCAAAGTTTGTGATGTTCTTTTGGGCCAAACTTATTTATGGAAACATCATGTTGTATATGATTCTAGGCCTCGTAGTGTTATTATTACTTTGAATAGGAAATTGTACAGGATACCCGAGGAGGTCCCACCTAGTGCTATTTCCTTGATCTCTACTAAGTAATGCAGGAAGGTCATCTCTTAGATGGGGAAGTTTGTCTTCTTCATGATTCTCTCTCAGAATCAGAGAAAGATCACAGCCACATCTAGGGTCTCTGCAGCCGACCTCTCCAGACAGCAAAATCAAGTAGATAAGGTCATGGAAGAATACTCATATATCTTCTCCTCACTTACAGGGGCACCTCTGCACTGCCAGGTCAAGCACCCCATAGATCTGACCCCTGATGCACCACTGCCCAATGGGCCAGTATATCACCGCTCTTTGCTAGAGAATGAGGATATCAAGTGATAGATCCAAGAACTTCTCCTCAAGGGTCACATCCGTCCCAGCTCATCACCTTGTGGGAGCCCAATCATGCTAGTACAGAAGAAAGATGGAACCTGGAGACTCTATATTGATTATCGGGCTCTAAATAAAATCATAGTTAGAAACTTGTACTCGATTCCCTGAACCGATGACCTCCTTGATCAACTCACAGGGGCCAAATACTTTAGTAAGATTGATCTGAAGTCTGGCTACCCCCAGGTCCCGATAGAACAGACAGATGTATGGAATACCACCTTCAAGTCAAAGGAAGGCCTTTTTGAATGGTTGGTCATGCCTTTTGGTTTGACAAATTCTCCAGCCACTTTCATGAGGATGATGGACGATATCCTGCGACCATTCACCAATACTTTTGTACTGGTGTATCTGGATGACATTCTAGTTTACAACAAGACTTGGGTCGAACACTTGCAACATGTTCAACAGGTTCTGCACACCCTGCGACAACACAAGTTATACGTCAACTTGGAAAAATGCTCCTTCAGCATGGACATGGTCCATTACCTGGGCTACATCATTGATCAACATGGCATACATGTGGATGTAGCCAAGATCCAAGTCATCCATGATTGGCTAGCCCCAAAAACACTCACTGAGCTTTGGAGCTTCTTGGGCCTTGCCAATTTCTACCGCAGGTTTGTGTTGGGATTCTCCCATATTGCATGGGCCCTCAGCCAAATAAACATGGGTGTTTGTAAGGCTAAATTTGCATGGGGCTTGTCTCAACAACAAGCGTTCGATGATTTGAAGGAGCGCTTGTGCTCATCCCACTACCATACCTACAACATCCCTTTGAAATTGAGACAGATGCTTTACACTATGCTGTGGGCATTGTTCTCACTTAGCATGACCACCCCATGCCCTATCATAGTGAGACATTGTTAGGTACTTTCCATAAGTACCCTACTTACGAAAAAGAAATGTAATTCATTATACAAGCCTACCACCAGTGGAGACATTACATTCTTAGGAAGGAGATAGTCATCCACACTGATCATAAGCCACTAAATTTCATGCAGACATAGGGAAAATTACAGAATGACCTCTATCAAAAGTGGTTCACAAAATTGCATCAGTTCGACCTCAACATCAAGTATAAATCAGGAAGCACCAATCGCGTCGTCGATTGCCTCAGCAAACCGCTAGTCACATCACTCATCACGGTGATATAATCTTGTGGCCATGAGACATCTGGATGGACCCAACTCTATGAGGCAGACCCTAACTTCGCCACCACCTACCAAATGTTGGGTGCAAACGCAGTTGTCGATAATTTCCATCTTCAGAATGGGTTTTTGTGTCGTCTGGGCCATATTTGTGTTCCATCAAGTGAGCGAGTGAAGCTGATATGGGAATACCACTACAGTCAGGTGGCATGACACTTCGGCATTGTAAAGATAATGGCATTGCTATAGAAACATTTGTACTGGCTGAAACTTCGATAGGAGGTCAACAAGTATATCAGGTCTTCTACTGTCTGTGCTATTTTCAAACTGAACACTAAGAAACAGGGCCTATACACCCCTTTTCCTACTCCTGATAGGCCATGGCAATCCATATCAATGGACTACATGTCGGGCCTCCCGTCCACCAAGGGGGAAAATGAATGTGTTTTTGTGGTTGTTTATGTCTTTTCTAAGATGGTGATTATGGTTGCCTTCAAGAAGAACATCACAGCATAGGCCACTGCCAAGATCTTCTTTGAACGCGTCTGGGTACATTTTGGAATCCCACAAACCATTATCTCAGATCGGGATAGTTGATTTCTTAGCACATTCTGGTTGAGCCTCTAGTCACTGCTGGACACCAAGCTCACCAAATTCACGACCTTCGACCCCTAGACAAATGGCCAAACCGAGGTTGTAAATAGAATGATTGTGCATATCCTTCACATGTATAATTCAAAGAACCCTTGCACATGGGATGAGAACCTTCCCTATGGCCAACATAGCTACAACCGATCCCTTCATAGATCAACCAACCACAGCCCCTTTCAGGTGGGCCTGGGATTCCAACCATTGGGTCCCACAGATGTTGCACTTCCCCTTGCGGTCACCTTGATCGACTCATCTCCTGCTCCAACTAAAGTTGACAAAGCCAATCGGTTCATTGAGCAGATCCAGCACATCCTCGAACAAGTTTAGGATATCCTACATAAGTCCAATGACAAGTTCAAAAAACGCCATGATCAACATCAGGTGCCAAATAAGTTTCAGGTGGGCGACAAAGTTTGGTTTCACTTGCAGAAAGAACAACTTACAGGACCCCATCAGAAGATTTTCCCACTCCGTTATGGGCCATACACTATCACCAAGGCCATGGGGGATAATTATTTTGATCTCAACATTCCTCCCTTCCTTGGCCTACACCTCGTTTTCAACATGGATCTCCTTCGCCCTTATTTCCCACCATTATTGGACACCTCAAAAGTAGCATAACAATTAAAAACAAAGAGCTCAACCCTGATTGCATATAACAGGCATACAATGATGATATTTTGGACACATAGATCAAGGGAACTTGACAACAAATGATCCAACTTTATCAAGTCGTCAAAGTAGGGCAAGTCTTGCACCAAGGAAAGTGGCTCACTTGGGGCCAAATTGAACAAAAAATTCCTCATCTGATGGAGGACCTCAACGCAATGGAGACAATTTATTCCTAAGGAGGGATGATTGATCCAGATGGATATCGGTGCCCACCCACCTTTTCCAATTGGCTCAAAACAGTTTTATGACAATTTTGGCAATTTACTATTTTTAGCAGTTTTAACTTCCGAGGCCATTTTGAGGGCCTAAATGAAGGTTTTTCAGGATTGAGCTCCTCAATCCTAGAAAAGGCATGATTGATCCAGAAAAATGAATATCCTCGATGATACCTTTCCAATGGTCTATCACACGCCTAAAACAGAGATCATAGGCAAAAGTTACGGCCCCGGGAAGTTGATGTACTAACTTACCCAAATGGGGCCCACATGACTTTTGGTGCTTGATCTCCTAGGGTTAGGTTTTTTGGATGTCTAGGTTTTTAGGAATTCTTGTTTATTGTAAAAAGGCCTTTAGATCCTCATTGTAATGTTCTTCTTGCGAATGCATGCAACCATCACATCTCTTCTCAGAGATAAGATGCCACCATTCAAGCAAGCTTGTTTCCATTGCATTTTACAGTTTCATCTTATTTCGTTATTGAATAGAAAACCAGTTTTACTGTAGCTTTGTTATTTTTTGTTAAGCACCTATTAATAATCTATATTCATTTTATTCTTCTCATAATATCCGGATCAACAAATTAGTTGATTTTGGTGTGATTCTAACTAAGAAAAGTTTATTTTCTTTATGCATCATATGCATATTGTTATATAAATAATCATAATATTTCATATCATACTGATAGGGCTTGTTAGTGTTTTGATTACACAATTTCTCTAGCATTATTGCATTAATTTATTCTTGTGTATTTATAATTAGTTCATTATCTTCCTTAACATTTTTCAATTCTTCCCTTAGAACATGTACAGTCTGAATTAATTCAGATTGTCTGTTATCCCTGATTTCATTCAAATTAGCCCATATATTTCCCTTACCAATATTTCCTTGTTTAGGATTTTTTGGTTCATTATGATGTGACCTTTCTTTTGGTAGAATAAGTAATTATGTCATCTTTTATGCAATCAAAATCTTCTTCCTAGTGGTAAGAAGAAAAATATAGCAATAGTAAATTAGTCTCTGTGGTTGAGCTCATAAGGCCAAGTGAGGTTCCTAAATCTTTGGTACCATTAGGTCACGTACCCATATAATTTTTTTTTTATACAACAATATTTTATTTACGACTAAGCAAAGTGTATTACTCATTTATTTTTACCACATAAATTTCATTAATAAGACATTTCTTACCAGAAATCCTTTTGAAAAGTTTACCTTTGACAGTTGTAACATTTCCATGTGCAAATTTACTAGACTTGCTTGTCCTATGTTATATACTTTATGGCACAACTTCCAATCCATGTTATATTCATGTGGTAAGGATATAATTACATATTAAAAATTCTCATGGTATGAAATATGTATTGGCAACCCTCGTTTGTTATTCTAAAGGGGACCCTTGTCGTGATCTTGATTTCCTATAACCTACATTGGTGGATTAACCACTTAGTTGCTAAGTATAGTATAGATGTGCAAGACAACAGGTGGTTTATCCCGACCAATCAAGAATGAAAAAACAAGTGAAATATTAAATTGTCAATGGATGATAATCACATCATAATTATGTTCGGTTTGGTCAGCGTTTATTATGCTTTAACGTTTAATATATGAGTGGTTGGTAGTTATTAATTTCAGTCTTGAAATGCCCTGTGTTCTTAATTAACAGTTGTCTGAAGCCTTCTGTGGTAATCCTCTTGTGTTCCAGGTTTGACCATCTTGGAAAGAGGGCTAGGGAAGTAATGCCCCGACCACCCCGCGTGGATTTTGAACATTCTCTTCAGTGTTTGGTAATCTTCCGATGAAAGATGAGGGTTCCTTCTGGTTCATTCTTGGAAGGCTCTAGGGTTCCATATTTTGTCTTTGAGTTTTATATACTATGTTCTTGGGGTTTTTATGTCACATACCTATACTAACTCTTCATGCATTCCATTTCCATTCATTTTTGCGACTTAACTCAGTTGTTTTGGAGCT
Source organism: Picea mariana (assembly GCA_032191745.1). Taxonomy (NCBI): domain Eukaryota; kingdom Viridiplantae; phylum Streptophyta; class Pinopsida; order Pinales; family Pinaceae; genus Picea; species Picea mariana. The sequence continues at coordinate 95,416 of JASDQU010101285.1, forward strand.
TGCGCGTAATCCTAGTTAGAGTTTTTTACCTTTACCTTGTTAACGCTATCATGATTTCTATTACAAGGTTCCATTACTTTCGTTTGTCAAATGTAATTACTTTCTAAAAACTTTATCGGTTCTCTGTGCATTTCCTTATTTCTATGTATTAGTCTGTTGTTGTTGTTATCATGTCTTTGTCCTAAATTTTGGTTTGGAAACTTTTCAGGGCATTTTAGGTAATGGTTGAGAGCGCTCTGGTTTTTAGGTAATGGTTGAGAGCGCTCTGGTTACATTTTTTTTGTTTTACTATTTCTACTAATAAGGTATATATTTTAGATACTTCGACTAATGATGGGCCCTTATTTTGTACGAGGGTACCCATCAGGGAAAAATGTTAATTCTGACTAGTAAAATCTTTCTACTACCAGAGTTTCGTTGTGGGGTTCGAGCTACTCCTAGTAAACTCATAACCTAACTCTGCCATTTATTTTGTAAAGGTTTTTCTTACCTTCTGTAATGTTTTTGTGTCAATGTAGGTATACTCAGCCAAATTAACATGGTTTTAACATGAGTAAACCATGGAAAATTCCTTTAAGTATTCTTTACCTTTACTATTTTTCTTTCTAAAGGTATTAAAATGCCTTACCTAAGTGCTATACTAATTCTTGTGTTGTAAACCTTGTTGACAGGTCTTGGCTATGGCTTCTTGGCCATGGCACTAAACGTTTGAGAGGTAATTCAATTTTTATAGTGGAGCCTATCTACGGATGAATGATTGATACAACTGTCTTTGTTTTTAATTAGTTGGGTGGTTACCTATCATAGTTTTCTTGGCTCTATATTAAACAATAAGAGTGTAATTTGTTCTTTCTCTGTATTTAGTCTGTAAGGATCCTATGGAGGTTTTGCTATGTATGAGGTTTCTGTTATTTTTTTTGAAACTATGACTGGGATTTTTCCTCGCGTACTTTTAAAGGGTTTTCATAACCATTAATTTACATATATATGTCGAAACAATTGTAGTTTTGTTAACTATTTATTAATGAAAATTTTCCTTAATTTTTTTTTTATCAGTTTGTAGTTATGAATGGTTCTGAACTTTACTTGCCATACTTGTAGGATTTATTTTAGTTTCTTCCTTGTTCAAAAGGGTTACCAAACCTATTAGACAGGTTATATTGTAAAATGTTTTGTTATGTACTTAGTTATCAATATTCCTTACCCTTAACGTTTTGTATATATTTGATATTTTCTTCACGAAAATAACATTAACATTTTAGCATCCCTCCTCTTGGTTGTATTTCCATTTATAGAATTTTCCTCTATACTACAACTTTGTAAATTATTTAATCATGCTTCCTACATTTGTATCTGGTTATAGGTTTATTCGTTGCTTTCGTATATTTATAATGACAATCACATATGGAATGAAATGAAAGAGAGAACCTCTAATCTTTAGCTAAATTGTAATCAATAATAATTTACTCATAAATTTCATATTTAACAACAATTTATCGTGAATAGAATATAAAAAAATTACAATTGAACACTTATTCAACCAGAATGACATATCAAAATATTATGACATGAATAATAATTTAATCCAAAATAAAATTGAATAAAAACTTGTAACTAGGATCTCTTTAGGGAAAACACACGTCAAGTGGGACGTTCCTCCCAACCTTAGATCAGAGCTTCCACATATTCCCACTCTGTCACCCCTAAGATAAATCCCAATCAAATAAACTAACCAATTGATTTGCTACAGTTTGCAAGGTTATAAGAATTACAGGAATATTTCTATGTGATGTACATATTTCTCAGATTTCACATCTGATTCAGAATGGCATCCCATTCTCTTTGTTCTCTTTTCTTTATAATATTTTCCCAGGTCTTTGACACTTGTAGAAGCCTCCTTCTCATTGAATACCTACCAATTTGATTTTTTCTCACTAACCACCTGTCAATTTGATTTTTATACATGTTCCTAAAATCTTGAGATATTGTCCCACTTTATTTGAGTTAACTCAACAAACCATCACCATTTTTTCCCCTATTACCATCACTTGGTAGTTCTCTTTTGGATCAACGAATTCTCTCTTCTAACTGTTGCACTTCACGTGTGCTATTTCTTTTATAATTCATAAAATAATAAATAAAACAATATTTTTTGACTTAGATCACGAGGATCAATAATGTGATGATAAAAATAAATAAAAATAATAATAAGTTTTGAATTTGAAATTTTGGGGTATCACAATAAGTCACTAGTAGAATTGGTTTTGAGACAATGAATGAACTTATCCATTTTACTAATCTATCAACAATCACAAAAATCCAAGAAAGGTGGCGAAAAGTCATGGAAAAATCACTAAAAATAACAATACAATGATTTCCCAAGGATGGGAAGGAATGGCTAAAGGGAAACTTAAACCAAGCATTTTGTTAAATGGTTTGGAGGAGCAACATATGACACAATGCCTAAAAAAATGAATAACATATTGTTGCATATGAGGCCAGTAGAAAAATCATTGAAGATGGTGAAGACTCTTTTTCTTTCTAAAGTGACCAACATAGAGAGTATAGTGTGCCTATTTGAGTAGAGTTTTTTATTGATAGTATAGTACACATAACTTATCTAACATGTACACCAATCGTTCCTTGATATGAAATTCTAGTAGAGGAACTATATTTAAAGGATTTGGATGTTGGAAACTCTTGTAAATGTGCCGAAAATATAGATCATGTTGATATCATGCATCCAAACATTGAAATCCAAGATGTGAAGTGATGAGAATTGGTAAAGCCTGAAATGAAACTGCTCGGCTCAAACAATCGACCATTGTATTTGTACTATCCTTTTTTTACCCAATAACAAAATGAAAAATTTTCAAATACAATTCCCATTTCATATGCTAAGCTTATTTCACTTTTATTTTTGGATTGAAAAAAATTCAAAGATAAATCATCAATATCTATAACTATTTATTTTCCCATTAGACAGTGTCTCTAGTATTTTATATCTTGAACAAAGGAATACAATTATTTACCATAGGTGGATTAGTTTCTTTTTTCCTTTAAATGTGTATTTGAATTATAGGCCATTGGATGATGATTATGCATTAGAGCTACTCCAAGTGAAAATTGTGAAGAATCAATTTGAATTTAAAACAATTGTGACAATCTCACAAAACAAGATTTGAAGAACATAATTTTTCCTTCAAGAGATTAAAAGCATGATAATGTTCAGGTATGTCCACTTGAAAAGAACATTATTCATTGTCAACTGATGTAAAGGAAAGGATTTTTTTGAAAAACCAAAGATGGATTTATGATAGAAGTTGGAAAGACCAAGAAATCTCCTCAACTCTATCATATTTGAAGGAATAAGCAAATTGCTCAGAAATTCAACTATACTAGGGTCCACCTTTATTCCATGTGCATCAATTATAAAACCAATGTAAGATATTGTACTTTGAGAAAAAATAACACTAGGAGAGATTTGGATAAAGTTTATTTTGTTGAAGTAGCTTCAAATCCTTTTCCAAGTGTTGGAGATGTGTCTTCCAAGTGTCAGAGAAAACAAGAACATCATATATGTATATATGATAACAAATTTACAAACACAATCTTTGAAAATATGTTTCATTAACCTCATAAATGTAGTAGGGGCATTGGTAAGCCCAAAAGGAATAACAAGCCATTCAAAAATATCCATTTTGGTCTTAAAAGTTTTGTTTCAAGTATTTTTTGCTTGAAAAATGACCTGGTGATATTCACTTTTGAGATCAATCTTAGTGAAGTATTTTTCACCCTGAAGCTAATCAAGCAAATCATCAATGTGAGGAAGTGGATATGGTAATTTTATTTAATTCCTTAAATGAATACAAAGATGCCAAGTTCCATCTTTTTTATGTACAAGATTGTTGATGCAAAATAATATTTGCAAGCTTAATGAAACCTTTAATCAATAGATCTTCAATTTACCTTTTAAAGTAATCATTTTGAATTTTTGAAGTGTGATACAAAGGTGGATTGTGAAGAGAGACACCAAGAACAAGATTGATAACATGATTAATTGTTCTTTGTGAACCATGTGTTTTTGTTCCTTGGAACACATTTGAATACATTTTAAAAATATGATTAAGATATGAATGTAACATTAGGGGATATTTTAGGTTTAAATTGCGTCTCCTAAGGAAAATAATAAAATAATAGTTACAAATTTTTAAAGGGAAAGAAAGAAAACTACCTTTTTAAATGGTATTTTTGACATATGTCTTTATATGTTTACTCAAATTTCAAGTGTAGAAACTGACTAGATGTGGAATTAAATTCCACTTCCAATGATTACTCATTTTACATACTTGTGATAGTAGACCCACAGTGAGATAAACTGGAAATACACGAAAATTTGTGTTTTTTAATGTATTTCTAGTTTATCTCAATGTAGGTCTATCAAAAATATGCATATTGGGTACTTGTTGGATGTTGAATTTAATTCCACATCCAATGAATTCCAACACTTTAAATTTGAGTATACATATAAGAAAATAAGGCAAAAAATTGGTTGAAAAAAGATAGTTTTCTTATTTTCCCTCCATAACTATTTACCCTTATTGTTGAAATCATCATCCTGAATCCTATTGGTTCTTTTAAATTTCATTTTAATAGTAATTTTGTTTGTTTTGAGGCCTATTTCCACTAATGTGTGAAATTTGTTATGTTTGCTTTCATTTCATGAAATTGTGGCCTTAAGAAAATTAATGTCAATGCTACTTGAAATTTCTTTTCATGCCTTCTTGGAAGTGAACAAAAAGTGATCCATATGGATATCCATGGCCACCCACCTTTTCCAACTGGCTCAAAACCATTTTTGGACAATTTTGGGAATTTACTATTTTTAGTAGTTTTAACTTTCGGGGCCATTTTGAGGGCCTAAATGAAGGTTTTTCCGGATCGAGCTCCTCAATGATAGTGAAAGGAATGATTGAGCCCCCAAAATTAATATCCTCAACGATACCTTTCCAACGGGCTATCACACGCCTAAAATGGAGATCGTATGCAAAAATTACGACCTCGAGAAGTTGATGTACTAACTTACCCAAACGGGGCCCACATGACTTTTGGTGCTTCATCTACTAGGGTTAGGTTTTTTGGGTGTCTAGGGTTTTTGGCATTCTTGTTTAGTGTAAAAATTCCTTCATAGCCCCATTGTAATATTCTTCTTGTGAATGCGCACAACCATCACATTTCTTCTCAGAGATAAGCCGCCACCGTTCCAACAAGCTTGTTTCCACTGCATTTTACAGTTTCATATTATTTTATTATTGAATAGAAAACCATTTTTACTATATCTCTGTTATTTTGTTTTAAGCACCTATTAATAATCTGTATTCATTTCGTTCTTCTCATAAAATCTGGATCAGTGGTATCAGAGTGGTCTTCTCCTTGTCATCTTAATGCATATCCCCAACGAGGTCGGAGTACAAAGAGTTGGGTCTCAAGCTTGTTTCTCTTGAGGAAAGAATCTCTCACACACCCAAGAAACCTCTCATGGCAGGATAAAATAAAGATGACATGACAAGACATCCTTTCAAATTGTTGAGTGAGGAAGCCCTCATGCAACAGAGGAACGAGATGATGGATAGTTTTGCGCAAATCCTTCGGTGAATACCAACAGGCGACGCATATTCTTTGAACGGAGGTGCCACCCCCTTCAAGGTACAACTAAACTTCGATATTCCTATATTTGAAGGTTAGATAGATGTAGATATTGTAGACAAGTGGTTGCATCTGCTAGAAGGGTATTTTTCTATCCATAACTTTTCGAATAGAGAAGAGATTACTTTTGTGCTCCTTAAAGCCAATTCCCATGTCAAAGATTGGTGGGAAACTTTCTGTGAGAAAAAGGAAATGGAGGAAACCTCATTATTTTCAATCACTGCCACCTGGGAATCCTTCAGGGATGATATTAAGGAACAATACTACCCTGTCAGAAGTTATGACGACTTGTATACCAAATGGACCACACTACGGCAAGAAATAGACCAGGCAGTGCTAGATTTCACAAATATCTTCCATACCTTGCGCACCAAGATGGGTATCAAAGATTCAGAGAGACATATGGTTCTCAAGTATCGCATTTCTCTGCATAGATACATCTAGACTGAAATGTAATTTTTGGACATCTCATCCTTTGGCGTGGGCTACCGATATGCCGACAAAATCAAGCAAAATCTCAAATAAAAGATATGGAAATTTGGGCATGGGAACCCCGCACAACAAAAGTCAAGAAAAGGTAGCCCCAACCCATAGAAAAAAGGACATAGAAAAGATGGACAGTATTAGGACAACCAATCCAAGACACAAGCAAAGAGGGACACTAGAAAGACAAAGAAAGATACTGGAAGTGGTGCGACTTCCATAAGATCCATTTCCATAACATTGTTGAGTGCCTCTCAAAGCAGTGGTTGGTGGCTGAAGTGAAAGCCTATGAATCAAATGCATATTTTGACTCTGAGCCAAAATCATAAAGAGGAATATGAATCATTGACGCGGAACCCAGTGCCACCATTGCTACCACCAAGCTCCAGCCTGGTAAACCAGATGAGCCAGAAGAAGGAGAGCACCTCTTCCATTCACAGATGTGGGTAAAAGGCACCCCGCTGCACTTCATCGTTGATAGCGGTAGCCAGAATAACCTCATCTCAGTAGAGGTCTTCAAGCAGCTCACCCCGCCAACAACGCCTCACCCACAACCCTACACCATTGGATGGCTCCACCAAGGAAGCGATCTCTGCGTCAGCCAACAGTGTTGACTGTCATATGACATCAAGCCCTTTAAATACTAGGTATTATGTGATGTTGCTACTCTCAAAGTTTATGATGTTCTTTTGGGCCAAACTTATTTATGGAAATGTCATGTTGTATATGAGTCTAGGCCTCGTAGTGTTATTATTACTTTGAATAGGAAATTGTACAGGATACCCGAGGAAGTCCCACCTAGTGCTATTTCCTTGATCTCTGCTAAGTAATGTAGGAAGGTCATCTCTTAGACGGGGAAGTTTGTCTTCTTCATGATTCTCTCTCAGAATAAGAGAAACATCACAGCCACATCTAGGGTCTCTGCAGTCGACCTCTCCACACAGCAGAATCAAGTAGATAAGGTCGTGGAAGAATACTCAGATATCTTCTCCTCACTTACAGGGGAACCTCTGCACTGCCAGGTCAAGCACCACATAGATCTGACCGCTGACGCACCGCTGCCCAATGGGCCAGTATATCACTGCTCTTTGTTAGAGAATGAGGATATCAAGTGACAGATCCAAGAACTTCTCCTCAAGGGTCACATCCATCCCAGCTCATCACCTTGCGGGAGCCCAATCATGCTAGTACAAAAGAAAGATGGAACCTTGAGACTCTATATTGATTATCGGGCTTTGAATAAAATTACAGTCAGAAACCGGTACCTGATTCCCCGAACTGACGACCTCCTTAACCAACTCATAGGGGCCAAATACTTTAGTAAGATTGATCTGAAGTCTGGCTACCACCAGGTTCCGATAGAATAGACAAATGTATGGAAGACTACCTTGATGTCAAAGGAAGGCCTTTTTGAATGGCTGGTCATGCCTTTTGGTTTGACAAATTCTCCAGCCACTTTCACGAGGATGATGGATGATATCCTGCGACTGTTCACCAATACTTTTTTAGTGGTGTATCTGGATGACATTCTAATTTACAACAAGACTTGGGCCGAGCACTTGCAACATATTCAACAGGTTCTACACACCCTGCGGCAACACAAGTTATAAGCCATCTTGGAAAAATTCTCCTTCAGCATGGACATGGTCCATTACCTGGGCTACATCATTGATCAACGTGGAATACATGTGTATCTAGCCAAGATCCAAGTCATCCATGACTGGCTAGCCCCAACAACACTCACTGAGCTTCGAAGCTTCTTGGGCCTTGCCAATTTCTACCGCAGGTTTGTGCTGGGATTCTCCCATATTGCATGGGCCCTCAGCCAAATAAACATGGGTGTTGGTAAGGCTAAATTTGCATGGGGCTGGTCCCAACAACAAGCGTTTGATGATTTGAAGGAGCGCTTGTGCTCATCCCACTACCATACCTACAACATCCCTTTGAAATCAATATAGATTCTTTAGACTATGCTGTGGGCATCGTTCTCACTCAGCACGACCACCCCATGGCCTATCATAGTGAGACATTGTCAGATACTGTCCATAAGTACCCTATTTACGAAAAAGAAATGTACTCTATTGTACAAGCCTACCGCCAGTGGGGACATTACATTCTTGGGAAGGAGACAGTCATCCACACTAATCATAAGCCACTAAAGTTCATGTAGACACATGGAAAATTATAGAATGATCTCAATCAAAAGTGGTTCACATACTTTCATCAGTTCGACCTCAACATCAAGTACAAAACAGGAAGCACCAATCACGTCATCGATTGCCTCAACAAGCCACTAGTCACAGCACTCACCACGGTGATAGACTCTTGTGGCCATGAGACATCTGGATGGACCCAGCTCTATGAGACAGACCCTGACTTCACCACCACCTACCAAATGTTGGGTGCAAACGCAGTTGTCCATAATTTCCATCTTCAGGATGGGTTGTTGTGTCATCTGGGCCATATCTGTGTTCCATAAAGTGAGCGAGCAAAGCTTATATGGGAATACCACTACGGTTGGGTGGCAGGACACTTCAGCATCGTAAAGATAATGGCACTGTTATAGAAACATTTCTACTAGCCGAAACTTCAATAGGAGGTCAACAAGTATATCAGGTCTTGTATTGCCTGTGCTATTTTCAAACTGACCACTAAGAAACAGGGCCTATACACCCCTTTTCCTACTCCTAACAAGCCATGGGAATCCATATCAATGGACTACATGTCGAGCCTCCCGTCCACCAAGGGGGGAAATGAATGTGTTTTTGTGGTTGTTGATCTCTTTTCTAAGATGGTGATTCTTGTTGCCTTCAAGAAGAGCATCACAGCATAGGCCATTGCCAACATCTTCTTTGAACATGTCTGGGTACATTTTGGAATCCCACAAACCATTGTCTCAGATCGGGATAGTTGATTTCTCAACACATTCTGGTCGAGCCTCTATTCACTGCTGGACACCAATCTCACCAAATTCACGACCTTCCACACCTAGACAGATGGCCAAATCGAGGTTGTAAATAGAATGATTGTGCATATCCTTCACATGTATATTTCAAAGAACCCTTGCACATGGGATGAGAACCTTCCCTGTGTCCAACATAGCTACAACCAAGCCCGACATAGCTCAACCAACAACAACCCCTTTCAGGTGGGGTTGGGATTCCAACCATTGGGTCCCATAGATGTTTCACTTCCCCTGGCGGTCACCTCGACCGACTCATCTCCTGCTCCAGCTGAAGTTGACAAAGCCACTCGGTTCATTGAGAAGATCTAGCACATCCAATGACAAGTACAAACAACGCCATGATCAACATCAGGTGCCAAATAAGTTTCAAGTGGGCGACAAAGTTTGGTTTCACTTGCAGAAAGAACAACTTACAGGACCCCATAGGAAGCTTTTCCCACTCCATTATGGGCCATATACTATCACCAAGGCCATGGGGGATAATTATTTTGAGCTCAACATTCCTCCCTTCCTTGGCCTACATCCAGTTTTCAACGTGGATCTCCTTCGCCCTTATTTCCCACCATTATTGGACACCTCAAAAGTAGCAGAAAAATTATCAACAAAGAGCTCAACCCTGACTGCATATAACAGGCATCCAATGATCAGATTGTGGACACACAGATCAAGGGCACTCGACAACAAAGGATCCAACTTTATCAAGTCATCAAAGCAGGGCAACTCTTGCACCAAGGCATGTGGCTCACTCGGGGCCAAATTCAACAAAAATTTCCTCATCTGATGTGGGACCTCAACGCAATGGAGACCATTTCATGATAAGGAGGGATGATTTATCCATATGGATATTGGTGGCCACCCACCTTTTCCAACTGGCTCAAAATAGTTTTCTGATAATTTTGGCAATTTACTATTTTTAGCAGTTTTGACTTTCGAGGCCATTTTGAGGGCCTAAATGAAGGTTTTGAGGGATTGAGCTCTTCAATGATAGAAAAGGCATGATTGAGCTAGTGAAATGAATATCCTATATGATGCCTTTCGAACGGGCTATCACACGCCTAAAACGGAGATCATATGCAAAAGTTACGACCCCGGGAAGTTGATGTACTAACTTACCCAAACGGGGCCCACATGACTTTTGGTGCTTCATCTCCTAGGGTTAGGTTTTTTGGATGTATAGGTTTTTGGGCATTCTTGTTTATTGTAAAAATTCCTTTAGAGCCTCATTGTAATGTTCTTCTTACGAATGCACACAACCATCACATCTCTTCTCAAAGATAAGCCCCCACCATTCCAACAAGCTTGTTTCCACTGCATTTTACAGCTTCAGCTTATTTTGTTATTGAATAGAAAACCAGTTTTACTGTAGCTTTTTTATTTTGTGTTAAGCACCTATTAATAATATGTATTCATTTCATTCTTCTCATAATATCCGAATCAACAAATTAGTTGATTTTGGTGTGATTCTAACTAAGAAAAGTTTATTTTCTTTATGCATCATATATATATTGTTATATAAATAATCATAATATTTCGTATCATATTGATAGGGCTTACCCAGAACCAAACCACAACAATATATATTTCTCACATCATATGTGACCTTCTCCACAAAGTGAGGTCCAAAATCAAATAACATAGTGCATTCTTGAATGGTGTATGAATATTGTTGGGTATGTGTTATATTCTTTGCGCAGGAGGGCGGAGCCCCCCATGTGGGGGTTCGGGGGCAGCGTCCCCGATTTTTTTTTTTCGGGCCAACATATTTTCGCCGGGCCGAGCCGACATATTATCGCCGGGCTGACATATTTCTCGGACGACATATTTCCGGGACCACATGATATTAGGTGGTTTTTTGGCACATCGTTTTTTGCCGATGGTTTTCTATTTCCGGTTAAGGAATTAGGGTTTTGGACTAATCCAGGTCATTGGGTTAGGGTTTTGGATGCCGCTGGCTCCTATATGTATATTGTATTGTAAACAATGTAACACAATGTGTATGAATATAATATATGTTGGTTTTCCCAGTTTGGGTTTCCAGGTGAAAAATCTCTGTGTAATGTTTGTATTTTCCATTGTATCTTTTCTGTTCTTTTCTGAATATCAGTTTGCAGTAGATATTGTACAAGGTTAGAATTTACAAATATAACCCATTTTCCTTCCATCCAATTGCATATGGATGAGGATGAGGGTTTGTTGGTAAATGCAACTAGTCAACAATGGCCTTTGTAATAAATTTTTTCTGCAAGCCATTGTAGACTATAAAATCCACTGTAAAATCATGTGTGAGGTGGGAACCAGTAAAAACAAATGATATGACCCAAAGGGGGGAATATATAGGGTTAAATTTATATAATACGACCATGTTTGGGGATGATATGGAGCTAAATGTACATATAATTTGTAAATGTAGATGTAATAGGGTCTTCCTACTAGTAAATGGGCCTCATATGTATTGTGTGAATAGGTATATATAGAGATAATGTATTAATTATCGAGGAGAAGTAAATTGTGATGTATGAAAGTAATCAGGTATTTAGAGGAGGTTATCCTATTATTCAAGGAGTTATTGTGTAACTCATCTCTCTTATCTATGCTGGATTTCTGCTCCATGCTCACATTGGTGTACATCATGTGTATTTCTAGTTTATCATGATATTTCAAGATTTTGGCTCATAACAACAATATCGAGGAAGAATACATAATACTTAACGATATTCATGGAACAATGAATCACAAAACAACTCCTAAAAAGATATTATCATAGACCAACAACCACTACAAATTGGAGATGTTACAACAACAATACATGAAATCAAAGGAAAGAAAACCATGTAAAAACTAGCCACCAAGGATCAAGACTAAAATAATAGATTTTGGATGGATGGATAATCATCAATCGAATGAAAAATGAAGGAACATAATAAATTCATAGTACTTGGTTTCGTTACATGTGGAGACTTGAATTGCAAAGCTTTGAGCACAAATGTTTTTGGAGGGTAGTATGATATGACCCCAAGGAGGCCATATATGGGGTTAATTGTACATACAATGTGTAATGTATATCTAATAGGGTTGGACTAATACTAAAGGGGCTCCATATGTTGTGTGCAAATAGATATATAGAGAGAGAAAATATATTCATTATTGAGGAGAGGTGAATTGTGATGTATGGGTATAATCATGTATTTGGATGACACTCTCCTACCCTTTAAGCAGTTATTGTGTAACTCATATCTCTTATCTATATTGGATTTGTAATCGAGGATCACATTGGTGTACATGGTCTGTACTTCTAGTTTATCGTGACATTTTAAGGTTTTTGTTCATAAAAAACTTTGATGGCATCCTAGAGTAGGATGATGGTGCACCAAAGTAATATTACTCAGTTTGTTTCAACTCTTCATAATTCATATCCTCACCACTAGTCTAAATAGGGAAGGATTACATGTGTACAACTATGTGTAAGATGATTAAAGGTTGATATATACCATACACTTGTGATGTGAATTTTTTATATTGAAATAAAATAATATGGATAAGCTAGGGGATTAAGACCAACCTAGGGTTTGTACAACTGCCCTAAAGTTCTCTAAGGATTACCTAAGTAAACATGAAAACATGGGGTTGTTTATGGATGAACCGAGGGTGCATACAACTAATCTAAATGAACAAGAAAAAATGGAGGTGCATACAATTGAGCTGTGCAAAAATCATTATTTGAATTGAAATTGATTGCAAATATGAGTGAGGATATTTAATATAATAATAGAAGCTAATGGCCAAAGATATAAATCTAGATGTCATTTTTTGAGACCATGGATGAGAACATAAAATTATATCAAAACTTCGTATTAAAAAAACTTTGAGAATGATAAGAAACTGGATGACCATCTCTTTTGAGGACGTCCCCCTAGAGAATAGTAGAGGAATCTGACTCTATATCAAAATGTTGTTGCAGGTTTAGAAAATGAAGAATAAAAATAAAGTTTAAATTCATTTCACATGCTTAAAGGTTTCATAAAGAAATTCAATCCAAGCAAAGTTGAAAATATTATATAGAAGACACTTTATATGAAAAATAAGGTATAAAATTGTAGAAGAAATTGAGTCCTCCAAACAAAATTTTGAGAGTAATTAAGTCCTCCAAAGAAAATTTTGAGTTTTATGGTAGAGTGGGACACACAACAATCCAAAATAGCTTTAACATCGGATGGAACAACTTCAATACTAGTGTGCGATATAAGAAATCTCAAATAATGAACAACATTTTTCAAAAAAATATTTATTCCTTTCCATCTACATCTTCTAAGTATATAACTTATCTAGAATGGTGTGGACATGGTGCTGGTTCTCATCCAAAATATTTTCCAAGATCAAGATGTCATCAAAATATATATATATATCTATATATATATATATATCACCTGTTAAATGTGGCATGTATATAACGTTGACGACCCTCATAAACATGGTTGGAGCATTGGTGAGATTAAATAACATAATCATCCATGTGAAAATATGAAATTGAAATTTAGTTTTAAAAGTGGTTTTTAATGTGCCACTAGTATTAATACTAACTTAATGAAAATATTAAATTTAGTTTTAAAAGTGGTTTATAAAGTGCCACTAGTATTAATACTAAATTAATAATAGTCATTTTGGATGTCTACCTAGTGAGACCTTACTAAATGATAGAACATATCCTAAATCCTTGGAAGAGAATAGATATTCTTTATCATGATTTTGTTGAGAGACCTATTACCTAGTGTCATTTATTCTATTCCTTCTATGTAATAATGAAGGTAGGAGACCCACATGGGGAAGGGTTTAGTTGAATGCCCCCAACCTTAAAAACCTACTTCAACTATTCTTCATTATTAGTGTGTGATAATGTATAAGTAGGTGCATTGAGAAATAACACTAAAAGAATCAATTCAAAATTATGTTTAATATTGCATTGTGGGGGTAGAATTGGAGGTTCCTCAAACACATATCGGTAATCATTTAACATAGTCTAAAGGGATACAATGACTTAATGTATTCTAGTATCCAATTTGATCATACACACCACACATGAATATAGGTATTGATTATGTTGTACCTACTTGACCATTCCATGACCATTAGGAAGTTGCAAGACCATGTCACAAGAAGTCATAAATTTCAACCTTTTATCACCTTCAAATAAAGTATAACAATTTTGACCTATATCATAGATGGTTTTGTGATGTAACAAGTAAGGATGGCCCAATACGAGAGTAGCATAATTTAATGGGATAATGTTTCATTTGAGTGTATCTTGAAAAGTACAACCAAGCAATCACGATGAAGTAGAGATTGATTTACACTAATGGTGACCACCCAAATTTTATGGATGAGGATGGAGAGTGGTTAGGAGATTTATTTATAGGACTACAAAGGCTGCAATAAAATAAAATTCTATTGATGAACAATATCAATGATACCACAATAAATGTGGTTCTTTATCTATAAATTATGGGTAAAAAAGGATTCTATATAAACTAATGTATAATTCCACATCACAAAATCTATATTTGCATTTGGGTGGTAGGGTTTGAGACTTCCTTGATCTCCACAAGATGCAAACAAGTATGACATCCACTAGATGGGTCTTTTTCCTAAAACAAATAGGGCCTTGGAAGGAGAATGAATTTGAAATGTCTTATATTTACCCAAAGAACCATAAGAGGGTTTTTGGTAGGTAGGTGTATATTTACCAAAAGAAACATAAGAGGGTTTGTGGGACATAGGTGAAGTTTTTCATGGAACTGGAGGAGAAGGCATTGTAGGCATAGGAGATGAATGGAAAGTGTCACGTGAATGGTGAGAAGTAGATAAAATATGAGGAGAGAACACAAGAGGAATGGAGAGACGTAGAGAAAAGGTGAGGAGAGAACATCAGTGGCTTCTGTAAGTTGTTCCATGTTTTAAGTTATCTTTTAGAGGATTGATTGAGATTAACCTAGTCAATAATTTCAATGTTGGTTTGTAAGAAGGAAACAAGCCAATAATAAAATTTATACGAGGGTGAGGGTGAGGGGAATATTAGAGAAAACATATTATGTTTTCTCTAATATTCCCCTCACCCTCACATTCACCCTCATATATTCTAATAGTATGTTTTCTCTAATATTCCCCCACTATTTTGTTTTCTATAATAATCCCCCTAGCCACACCCCCACCCTCATATATTCTAATATTACCCCTCACCCCCATATATTCTAATATTATCCACCACCCCCACCCTCATATGAGGGTGGGGGTGTGGGGTAATATTAGAATATATGGGGGTGAGGGGTAATATTAGAAAAAATATAATATGTTTTCGAGGGTGTTTTCAAGGGTGGGGTTGGGGGGTAGTATTAGAGAACACATAATATGTTTTCTCTCATATTACCCTCAA
>JASDQU010101285.1:111019-214067 GCA_032191745.1 Picea mariana
AAATACTCCCACCCCCATCCTCATAATATTTCCCCCCACCTACATTCTTGTAACGACCTCCTATTTAGTTACGACATCAAGCCTCACATAACATGTGAAAATGTTTATTTATTTTTGTGTGTGTAGGAAGGTAAACATGACATTATACTCAACAACGCAACATGACGATGAACCCTACACAACCAACTCACACAACACCCAGACAACGACCTAACAAGAATAAGAATAACTACCCACCCATCCTACCCTGCAATGGTTATGACCTCCAGGACACATAAGCAATGCTCAAGCCCAGGTTCCCATGAATTTCGACCATTTAAGGTCTCAGGGTTGGTGATTGTTCTGAGGAACAAGGAGGCGTCTACATGCCACCCGACACAAGCAGACCAAAACTCAAGATGTTAAGTCAACAACATCAATGATGATCAAGGCGCGATAGTGTTCTATGAATCAATCACACATTACATAAATTCCAAGGTGCAAGAGAATCTAATTACTAAATCGATCATAAAATGACATAAGTTCGTGCACAAATTCTATTATAAACTTACAATTTGATCCTACATCAGCATCTCCTAATGGCGCAAGAGTAACCTACTTGATTTTAAAAGCGGTAAGACAAAAATTACATAATCAACCATGCTTTTCATTTATTCATGACACAATGCAGCTATCCAATTAATTCAAGGCGCAATTGAATTAAGAGCTACATAACCATGACTCCAACATTTCTCCATTCAAACTTTAATCATTATACGATCCAATTGGGCATTCAAATTTTTTCCAATTCTCAACCTACTAGTCATTAACATTAATTGAACATTACTAAAATAAAGTAGCTTTCTACGATTAAACGCTAACTAAAACAAAGTGGACTACGGTTATGAAACGTTAGATTGATTGCTATGTTTAAACAGTAACTGAAACAAGTAGATTGTCGTTGATGTTGTAGCATTGGTAACATAAATCTAATATTGTTTCAATAGGATTACCTTCTTTCTACATTAACATATACTATCCTAGGTACATATGAAAGGGGAGCAACCTTGAAGGAAAAATAAATGAAATGAAAGTTTTTAAAAATAATTTACCATCTAATTGTCCTCAACATAAATATAAGATAGTAGGATAACAATGTAACATGAATCTAAGGATAAAATAAAAATATGATTAGAAGGAGATGAGATGTATAAATCGCTTTCGCCTTAGCTTCTTTATCAATTTAAAATTGATATGAAATTTAACCATAACTCTTGAGAGCGCATATGCATCTCAATTTATGTTCCTTGCAGACTGTCTGAGTTTAAGAATATTCATTATTTTTTAACATTTTCCATAGCGGTAGGATTTTCAGTTGGTTTGGAGATGCTTCTAGCATTTCTGCCATTTATAGGTGATTTCTGACGAGTTGAGCTTTATTTGATAGCATTCCAGGTCAGATAAAGATGCTTGAGAATTTGTTTTAAGGTTGGTCTCCATGGAATGGTTGAATTAGATTATGTCATTTCTTAAACTTGAACAGTGGAATGAAAATTGGAAATGTATCTTAAACACTACTTCTTAAACAAAGTCCAAGTTTTCAGCAAAACAATGGGGGCGTAATAGCTAGAGGTCATTCAGTTTCATTCTTTTCCTGGTTTTGTTCTAATTGTAATTTAGTGTTGGAAAGGGTAAAGCTCTCGTGTTTGTAAAAGAATAAATAAAAGGGTATATGACATAACAGAAATGGGTATCAACAGATCGAATTGATCCAACTTATCCAGTTGTAAATTCTATCCTTGGCTAGTGATTTGCTGACATAAAAGAACTTCTAATAGCAAATCGTATTTTTACACAGGCAAAAATGTATTCTCTACACAGGCAGGTCATGGGATTTTAAACCGACAAATATTATATTCTTTCTACAACAAAAAATATGCTTTTAAAACAGGCAGGAATGTATTTTGTACATAGCAAATCGAAGGCTCTTAACACAGGAGAATTTGTAATCTTTACACGACAACATCTATGCTTTTAAAATAGGCGAAAATGTATTCTCTACACAGTAAGTCGTAGGATTTTAAAACAAGCGAATTTGTATTTTTTTACATAACAAAATCGTGTGCTTGTCGACAGGCACAATGGTATTATTTACACAACAAACGTTGTCAACACAAGTGTCCACCCATTAGCACCTATTACACCCTTAGTTACACAATAAAACCACCTCCGTCGGTACAATAAAATCACTATCCAAACTCAACAACTACATAATCAATCAAGGAAGATTCGTTGGTGGCTCAAGGGCAAACATTTACTATATTTCCAATAAAAAGAAAATGCGACAGTAAGTAAAATAAGACACGGTAACTCTGGGATTGATCGCTGGTCTCCTGGTCATAGTCACGGGGAGATTAACATTCTAAAATTGATTTGTTGAACTTAACAATCAATTTATTGTGATTAACCATTCATCAACGCCCAGAAGTAAATTTTTTATTAATCAAACACTCTGGCAGTCTAGGATGAAGGGAGGGTATCTCGTCAAGCATCGAGAAAATGAAACAACTATCCAGAAATTAAATACAAAGGGTTGGTTGTACAACCTCACCCTGAAGTCAATGAAGTGCAGCCGAAGGAGGGACAATCACCAAGAAACAACAAGATATAAAAATTCCAAGTTGAAAGAAGACTTGGTAATCAATCAAACTTGGTAGGGTTAGTTAAACACATCAGGGCGCAAGACAAACAATCATCCAAGGACAATAGCAGAGGTAGATGACTGAAAGGTTCACCTTCGCTTCACCATCCTCGCATAGAAAAGTAGGATGTTGATATCCATATGTCTTTTAATGCTAAGGCGACGACCGTAGATCAGGCTCTTGACCAACTTCTCAGGCGAGGACTGATGATCTAGGGACAAAGGATAAACAACCTCAAGGTCACAATCAACACACATGGTGGTCGCGACATGCGGGAAGACGAAGGTCACAAAAATCAATCAACCAATCAATCAGCTAGGCTATGAAAATTTCAGTCATGAGACTAGACATTTAGTTTACCTACCCAATAAACATGCAGATCTAAATCATAAATCCTACAACAATCTACCATTCCATGAAGGAAGCGTACCATTTCCTGTTCACCCGCTCCGAATGACTTCCCCACATGCTCCGTGCAACTCCCACTCGCTGACCGTTGAGACCTCACCGGTACCTCCCAGCCAATGCTAGGGGTACTCTTCTTCCCCCTTAGCCCCCAGAGCCACAAAGGGACCACACACACTATCTAGAGATTTCATCTAGCTCCCAGCTCGCCTCCCAAGGCCGAGCTACCACTCCTCTCTGAGCTGGGTAACCCAACTCCCACAAGTAAATCAGTCAAGTCAATATTTCTGTAGCGTAACTTTACGCAAACAGAACATGATTGTTCATCCTTCTCCTTCCTTTATTTTATAGAGTTTTGAACTTCCTTTCTTTCCTAAAATCTCATTTAATTAAAGTTTTATAAATAATTTCCTAAAATTTCCTCTCCGTACAAGTGTCCCCCATCCCCTACATTCCTCCATAAATTAATTTCTTTAATTAAGCAATTATCTTTATTTCCCTCACCCACCTAGAGTTACTCCTAGAATAACTCCTAGGTGTCCCTAGATTCCCTTACAGGTTTTAAAGGATTTCCCTATTATGAAATTGCTAATTTCGTTTAAAATTACAAAGGTCTTAAATGTAGATTCTTTACTAAGTTGACTTCCCACTTTTTCCCTTAAGTTCCCCTTTTTCCTTTTTATGTTACCTATTTTCCCTAGTTTCCTATTTTTTTTATTTTCCCTCTTTCCCCTTTTACTTAGAGCTCAAAAAGGCAGGTGTGGAATATAACCCCCTTTTCCTTTTATCATTAATTTAGTATCTTCTTAAATTATCAAAAGATAAAATAATTAATTCCCTCTTTACATTTTATATCCATAGGTTTTATTTCTTATGAATAATTTAATTTATTACTCCCTTTATGTTACAAAATTTTATGAAGATCATATTATTATTTAAGTGGTTTTTCTTTTAAATTTTGTTATTTTATTTTATTTTATCTATTTATTTATTTATTTTTATTTATTTATTTTTATTTATTATTATTTTTTTTTAAAGGTAGACAAAATTTTACCCCTAGCATAATTTTAGACATAGAACTTAGATTTTGTATTGAGCGACATTTAATTAGGGAAATTGTTTTAAACTTTCTTAACATGTTATTTGTCTTAGGGCCATATAGGTTCATCCCTCTATCATCATGCGAAGTTCCGTTTAGGACACACTAGGTGCTCCAAGGGTGCCACTCACCTCATCTGTTCCTTTGCGCGACGTTCCCTTCAGGACACACTACGTGCTTCAAGGGTGCCACTCGCCTCTTGACTGATTGGTAGACATCAATAACCCTTGGAGTCAACACTCCGCTAGGTGAACTTATGGGAGACTAAGGGCCTCTAAGGAATAAGGCCCCTGCTTTATTGTGCTCCCCTCAGAATCATCATGAGTGATTGTCGTAGTCTGCCCTCACGACATCATTGGTCCTCTCGAACTAGGTAATCGTTAACCTACAGTTCGAGCCACGATGAAAGTTCTAGTAGGTTGTGGTAGGGCTTCTATCCACACCTCTCCCTCAACATCTCTGGTAGTCATGTGTAACCCTTTTACTCCATATGTGAGTTTGGTCGGCAAGTTATTATCAGCCTACATCATCAACAAGTCATGTCAAAACATATCCATATCATATCACCCAATCAAATGCACTAATATCACAATAAAACAATCAAACCCCAATGGCACACTCCCTGACTCGGTCTAGAGTCCAAGGGGTTCCATCGATGCCTCTGCATCCTTAAGGTCGAAAACCCTACACACTCAATAAAATCGATTCAATAGCACCTGTCTATGTCAATGTAGTAAAACAACATGTCATCAACCCATAACGCATCATAATCAAAATCAAAAGTTTTAATAGCATAAAATCCGGATCACTTGCGAGAAAGTGTCCTCAAAGAATAAGTTCCCTCAGTGCACCAGAGTGGGATGTTACATACACCCCCTCTTGGTTTAAACTTTGTCCCGAAATTTCACAGTATCATGCTGAAATAAAGTATAGCACAATATCATATGTCTATCTATCAAACAAAAATGGAAACTGCTAGCGCATATCATATCCATCCTCCCAGGTCGCCAAGTGCAGACTATAATTGTCCCACTGGACCTTGAATTGATCTACCGTTCAATGTCGTAGCTGTCGAACGTGATGATCCAAGATGCGGACCGTCTCAGCCGTGAGAGCTCCCTCATCCGATCCCTGTAAGGAACTCATGTCAATAAAATGTGTAGGATCACTAATATAATGTCTCAAAATAGATACATGAAAAACATCGTGCATACGCCTCAAAGAATTAGTCAAGGCTAGTCAATAGGCCACGGGCCCCTTTCTCTGCACAATCTCAAAAGGTCCCATGAACCTAGGAGAGAGTTTAGCTCCCTTCCCAAACTTTAACAAATTCTTATGCGGTTTAACCCATAAGAAGAGTCGATCGCCAACCTCGTAACTACGGTCGACACAGTGCGCATCAACATAACTCTTCTATCGATCCTGCACTTCTTTAATCCTTTTTCTTATTGTTTGCATTTACTCTTCCATTTCTTGGATCGCTTCTGGTCCCCTGAGGACCCTATCCTCAAGCTGATCCCATCTCAAAGGCTTCTGACATGGTCGCCCATAAAGAAGCTCGAAAGGCACCATCTTAATGGTGCTCTTGTAACTGTTGTTGTAAGAAAACTCTACTAGTGGCAATAATTCTTCCCAACGCTTTTCTTAGTCCATCACGTACATGCACAACATGTCCTCCAAATTTTGGTTGGTTTGTTTGGTATGCCCGTCAGTCTCCGGGTGATACGCAGTACTAAAGTTAAGTTGGGTTCCCAAGGCCTCTTTGAAGCTCGTCCAAAATCGTCCAGTAAACACTGATCCTCAATCAGATATAATCCTCTTAAGCACGCCATGCAGCATCAAAATCTCACTGATGAAAAATCTAGCTATGTCAAGTGCCTGATATGTCGTACGCATAGGAATAAAGTGAGAACTCTTCATCAGAGTGTCTACTACTATGAAAATCGAGTCATGTCTCCTTGGCGTTAGTGGAAATCCAACAATAAAATCCATCGAAATAACCTCCCATTTTGATTCCAGTAGAGCGTGCAGTTGTAGTAATCCTACTGGGTGTCTATGTTCAGCCTTTACCTGCTAACATTCTAGACATCTGGCCACATAGTCGACTATGTCTTCCTTCATTCCCTTCCAGAAGAATAAGGGTTTAAGGTATTCCCTCATCTTCGTGACTCCCAGGTGATCCATGTAAACTTCTCTATGAGCCTCGCTCAGGATCAACATCCTCAGCTCATCATTCAGCAGTACGTAGATACGATTTTTAAACCTCAATAAACCATCGATATCAAATGAAAATCCTTCAAATCATGGTACCATCATTGTGTTTTGTCTGATAAAACCTTTGACCTATTTGTACCAGTCATCATCACACTGTAAAATTAGAATATTTTCACGTAGATTTGTCTGAAGGGGCAACATCGAAAAGATGTGTGGTCTTCAACTCAATGCATCCACCACCCTGTTCACTGTACCTTTTATGTAAGAAATCTTGAAATCGTACTCGCTAAGCAATTTCGACCAACGTCGTTGTCGCACGTTCAGGTCACTTTGCGTAAATATGTGTTGTAGTCCACAATGATCAGTCTTTAGTTCAAATTTTCGTCCAACAAGGTAGTGTTTCCAAAATTTTAAGGCATATATGATGGCTAACAACTCCAAATCATGCGTCGCGTAGTTCTCCTCATGCCTTCTCAGTTTCCTCGAAATGTAAGTGATTACTCGTCCATCGTGCATCAAGACTCCACCTAAGCCTTCCTTGGATGCATTAGTGCATACCAAGAAGTCCACGTCCATGTCAGGGACCTTTAGTATCGATGTTGTTTTCAACAACTCCTTAATCCTCTGAAATGCTTCTGCGCATTTCTTGGTCCAAACAAAATTCTTGTTTTTCTTCTGCAATTCCGTGATCGAATTTGCTATCTTCAAAAATCCCTCGAAAAATCGTCGATAGTATCCTGCTAAAACCATGAAGCTATGCCCTTCCTGGACATTTGTCGACGTAGGACATTCCATAATAGCCTCGACCTTTGTTGGATCCATAGTGATGCCTTCATCGGAGATGACATGCCCCAAGTAGTGAATCTTCGATTGGTAAAATGAGCGTTTGGAAACTTCCCATATAATGTGTGCTTTTGCAGACACTGTAGTACCAAGCGCAAGTGCTCGTCATGCTCCTCCATCATCTGAGAGTAAATCAAAATATCATCAATGAATACTTGGACGAACTTGTCGAAGTACTCACATAACACCCCATTCATCAAACTCATAAATACCCCTGGGGCATTTGTCAGTCCAAACGGTAAAACAGTAAACTCGTAATGTCAAATCCTCATCTTAAAGGTGGTCTTAGGGACATCATCCTCCTTGATCTATAACTGGTGATACCCTGATCGCAAATCAATCTTGGAGAACACCGTCACACCCTTCATTTGATCGAACAGATCATCAATTCTTGACAATGGATACTGATTCTTGATCGTGGCCTTGTTCAATTGACGGTAGTCAATGAAAGGACTCCACGACCCATCCTTCTTTCATATGAAAATAACAAGTGCACCCCACAGTGACACAGTAGGATGTTTCAGTCCCAGGTCCAGCAACTCCTTCAGTTGCATTTTCAACTCTTGTAACTCCAGGGCTGACATTTGATAAGGCGTTCTTGCTATCGGTTCAGTTCCCGGTTTTAGGTCTATGGTAAACCCCAACTCCCTCTCCAGTGGCATCCCAGGTAGCTCCTCTGGAAAGACGTCTGCAAACTCTTTCACCACTAGAAGGTGTTCTAGACCTCCCTCTACTCCCTTCTCGTTTAACGCAAGGATCGCATAAAGCTTGCACCCCTTGTGCATACTCTTCCGTAGCTGTAAGGAAGAGATGAACCTCACACGTCTCTATCCCTTGTTATCAACCAAGCTCAACAATTTTTTCTTACAGTTGAGTATCACCTCATGTGATTCCAACAAGACCATACCAATCACAACGTCATAATATCCTAAGATCGTGATGTACATGTTGGCCCTTGTGAACAACTCTCCTAGGTTAAGGACACATCTCGTAACCTTTTCTCCAACCTTTTGTTTGGCTCCTGAATCCATCTCTATGAAGCTAAACTCGTCCTATTCAACTACCTTTACCTTAATCCTTGTTAGCACTACACCAAAAATGAAACTCTCGGTAGCATCGGGATCTCTCAAAATACTAAGGGTCTGGTCAGTGATGGTACTTGTCGTCTCAAGAACATTCGACTGGTGCTGTTCCTGGCAGTTATTCACTACTACATGAATCTGATGGTCCTTGACCATATCTCCCATGGTAGTGGGTCCAACTGATCTGGATGGTCTGGTCCTTTCCACAGGGTAGTTGCGCTGGTAGTGTGGCTCCCTACACGTCCAACACACCTTATTCGTCCTAGTTGTCCTGGTACTTGAAGTAGAAAATGACGGCCCACCGTCTTGGAACCCTGATCTGTTATGTTGAACATGCCTAAACTACTATTGCTATGGGCAGTGTTGTTGCTGATGATGTGGTCCCTAATAAGGTGTCCGCTGCTGAGGCGTCGATCACTGGGGTGTAGTGAAAGTAGATCCCCTTTGGAAGCCAAAATATCTCGATGTATGTCTGGATGGTGTCTGATGTTGTTGTGCTCCAGATGAAACCTGCCCTACTGGTCTCGCTAGAGTCCTGGTTTGACCCTCGCTGATAAGCTCCTCCTCTACTATGAGGGCCTTCTGGATGACATCATGCAAGTTTTGAGGCACAAAAATCCTAACCTTTGCACACAGGCTGTCGTTAAGGTTGAACACGAACCTGGTGACCTTAATTTTCTCAGTGTTAAGGTGTGGAGCATACCAAAGAAGCTCAATAAAATGGGCCTCATACTTAGGCACCGTACGACCTCCCTGTCGTAAGGCATTAAACTCATTGAGCTTACGCTCAATGAATTCCTCTGAAAGGTACCTCTCTTGGAATCATTCCTCAAACAGTTCCCATGACACCTCTTCGATGACCATGTTCATCTATAGTAGGAGCATCTTCTGCCATAGAAGAGCACTCCCCTTCAGTTGAAATACCACCATGAGGATCTTCATGTTGGAGGTATAATTGCAAGGTGCGAATCACATCGCCATGTTCTCCAACCATGCCTCGATGACTACGCCATCTGGGGCACCAAAGAACCAAGAAATTTTACCTTCTCGAGTTCACGGTGAATGCTACCAGTATCGACTAGAGTGTGTGGTAGAACCTCAGTGGGTGTCGGCACCCTGGCCTCATCTCTGTCCAAACGGCTGATCAGAGCCTCGGACATTTGTTGAAAATATCTAATCATTCTGAATACATCACCAACTGCTATCTTCTCCTGTCCGAGAACCTGCTCGTCTCCTTGCGAGTTAGACCCCTCGGGCATGGATGCTCCTAGAGGCATCGCACCTCCTCCCCTAGCACCCTGTCGTCTACCTCCATGACGTCCTCTAACCATGATTACCTGCATGCACACAAGTCAACTCGATCAACAATAGTATAATCAATCATATCAATGAAATCCATAGTAATTCCAAGTCGTGGGTTGAAACCCGCTTTGATACCACATGTAATGACCTCCTATTTCGTTACGACATCAAGCCTCACATAACATGTGCAAATGTTTTTTTTTTTTTTGTGTGTGTAGGAAGGTAAACATGACATTATACTCAACAATGCAACATCACGATGAACCCTACGCAAGCAACTCACGCAACACCGACACAACAAACTAACAAGAATAAGAATAACTACCCACCCATCCTACCCTGCAATGGTTAGGACCTTCAGGACACATAAGCAATGCTCAAGCCCAGGTTCCCATCGATTTTGACCATTTAAGGTCTCAGGGCTGGCGACTGTTCTGAGGAGCAAGGAGGTGTCTACATCCCACCTGACACAAGTAGACCAAAACTCAAAATGCTAATTCAACAAAATCAACGATGATCAAGGCACAATAGTGTTCTATGAATCAATCACACATTACATAAATTCCAAGGTGCAAGAGACTTTGATTACTAAATCCATCATAAAACGACATAAGTTTGTGCACAAATTCTATTATAAACTTACAATTCGATCCTACGTCAGCATCTCCTAATGGAGCAAGAGTAACCTACTTTATTTTAAAAGTGCTAAGAGAGCAATTACATAATCAACCATGCTTCTCATTTATTCATGACACAATGCAACTATCCAATTAATTCAAGGCGCAAGTGAATTAAGAGCTACATAACCATGACTCCAACATTTCTCCATTCAAACTTTAATCATTATACGATCCAATTGGGCATTCAAATTTTATCCAATTCTCAACCTACTAGCCATTAACATTAATTGAACATTACTAAAATAAAGTAGCTTGCTACGATTAAATGCTAACTAAAACAAGTGGACTGTGGTTATGAAACGTTAGATTGATTTCTATGTTTAAACACTAACTAAAACAAGTAGATTGTTGTTGATGTTGTAGCATCGGTAACATACATCTAATATTTTTTCAATAGGCTTACCTTCTTTCTACATTAACATATACTATCCTAGGTGCATATGAAAGGCAAGTAACCTTGAAGGAAAAATAAATGAAATGAATTTATTTTTAAATAATTGACCATCTAACTGTCCTCAACATAAATATAAGATAGTAGGATAACAATGTAACATGAATCTAAGCATAAAATAAAAATATGATTAGAAGGAGATGAGATGTATAAATTGCTTTCGCCTTAGCTTCTTAATCAATAAAAAATTGATATGACATTGAACCATAACTCTTGAGAGCACATATGCATCTCGATTTATGTTCCTTGCAGACTGTCCGAGTTTAAGAATGTTCATTATTTTTTAACATTTTCCATAACGATAGGATTTTCAATTGGTTTGGAGATGCTTCTAGCATTTTTTCCATTTACAAGTGATTTCTGATGAGTTGAGCTTTATTTGATATCATTCCAGGTCAGATAAAGATGCTTGAGGATTTTCTTTAAGTCTTGTCTCCATGGAATGGTTGAATTAGATTATGTCATTTCTTAAACTTGAACAGTGGAATAAAAATTGGAAACGTATCTTAAACATTACTTCTTAAACACAGTCTGAGTTTTCAGCAAAACAATCAGGGCTTAAGAACCAGAGGGCATTCAGTTCCATTCTTTTCCTGGTTGTGTTCTAATTTTAATTTATTAGTTGGAAAGGGTAAATCTGCCGTGTTTGTAAAAGAATAAATAAAAGGGTACATGACATAACAGAAATGGGTATCAACAGATCAAATTGATCCAACTTATCCAGTTATAAATTATGTCCTTGGCTGGTGATTCGCTGACATAAAAGAACTTCCAATAACAAATCATATTTTTACACAAGAAAAAATGAATTCTCTACACAGGCACATCGTGGGCTTTTAAACCGGTGAAATTATATTCTTTCTACAACAAAATCTATGCTTTTAAAACATGCGGGAATATATTATGTACACAGCAAATCAAAGGCTTTTAACACAGGCAAATTTGTAATCTTTACACGGCAACATTTATGCTTTTAAAACAGACGAAAATGTGTTCTCTACATAGCAAGTCATAGGATTTTAAAACATGCGAATTTGTACTTTTTTACACAGCAAAATCATGTGCTTGTCAAAAGCCGCAATGCTATTCTTTACATAAAAAATGTTGTCAACAAAAGTGTCCACACATTAGCACCTATTACGCCCTTAGTTACACAATAAAACCACCTCCGTCGGTACAATAAAATCGCTACGCAAACTTAGCAACTACGTAAGAAATCAAGGAAGATTCATTGGTGGCTCGAGGGAAAACATTACTGTCTTTACAATAAAAAGAAAATGTGGCAGTAAGTAAAATAAGACACCGTAACTCTGGGATTAATCATTGGTCTGCTGGTCATAGTCACAGGGAGATTTACATTCGAAAATTGATTTTCTGAACTTAACAATAAATTTACTCTGATTAACCATTCATCAACGCCCATAAGTAAATTTTTTATTAATTAAACACCCTGGTAGTCTAGGACGAAGGGCGGGTAGCTTTTCAAGAACTGGGTAAATGAAACAACTGACCATAAATTAAATACAAAGGGTTGGTTGTACAACCTCGCCCCCAAGTCAATGAAGTGTAGCCAAAAGAGGGACAATCACCAGGAAAGAACAAGATATAAAAAATCCAATCGAAAGAAGACTTCATAATCAATCAAACATGGCAGGGTTAGTTAAACACATCAGGGCGCAAGATGAACAATCAGACAAGGACAACAACAGAGGTAGACGACTGAAGGTTTGCCTTTGCTTCACCATCCTCACACAGAAAAGTAGGGCGTTGAGATCCATAGGTATTTTAATGCTAAGGCGACGACCGTAGATAAGGCTCCTAGCCAATTTCTCAGGCGAGGACTGGTGAGCTAGGGACAAAGGATAAACAACCTCAAGGTCAAAATCAACACACAGGGTGGTCATGACATGCAGGAAGACGAAGGTCACAGAAATCAATCAACCAATCAATCAGCTAGGCTGTAAAAATTTCATTCATGAGACTAGACATTTAGTTTACCTACCTAATAACCATGCAGATCTAAATCATAAATCCTACAACAATCTACCATTCCATGAAGGAAGCGTATCGTTTCCTATTTTCCTGCTCCAAATGACTTCCCCACGTGCTCTGTGCAGCTCCCGCTCGCCAAGCATTGAGACCTCACCGGTACCTCCCAGCCAATGCTAGGGTACTCTTCTTCCCCTTTTGCCCCCAGAGCCACAAAGGGGCCACACACACTATCCAAATATTTCGTATAGCTCCTAGCTCACCTCACAAGGCCAAGCTACCACTCCTCTCCGAGTTGGGTATCCCAACTCCCACAAGTAAATCAATCAAGTCGATATTTCTGCAGCATAACGTTATGAAAATATAACATGATCCTTCATCCTTATGCTTCCTTTATTTTATAGAGTTTTGAACTTCCTTTCTTTCCTAAAACCCCATTTAATTAAAGTTTTAGAAATAATTTCCTAAAATTTCCTCTCCGTACAAGTGTTCCCCATCCCCTACATTCCTCCATAAATTAATTTCTTTAATTAAGCAATTATCTTTATTTCCCTCACCCACCTAGAGTTACTCCTAGAATCACTCCTAGGTTTCCCTAGATTCCCTTATGGGTTTTAAAGGCTTTCCCTATTATGAAATTGCTAATTCAATTTAGAATTGGAAAGCTCTTAAATGTAGATTCTTTACTAAGTTGACTTCTCGCTTTTTCCCTTAAGTTCCCCTTTTTCCTTTTTGTGTTACCTCTTTTCCCTAGTTTCCTATTTTTTTTATTTTCCCTCTTTCCCCTTTTACTTAGAACTCAAGAAGGCAGGTGTGGAATATAACCCCTTTTTCCTTTTATCATTAATTTAGTATCTTCTTAAATTATCAAAAGATAAAATAATTAATTCCCTCTTTACATTTTATATCCACAGCTTTTATTTCTTATGAATAATTTGATTTCTTACTCCCTTTATGTTACAAAATTTTATGAAGATCATATTATTATTTAACTGGTTTTTATTTTAAATTTTATTATTTTATTCTATTTTATCTATTTATCTATTTATTTATATTTATTTTATTTATTTATTATTATCTTTTTTTAAAGGTAGACAAAATTTTACTCCTAACGTAATTTTAGACTTAGAACTTAGATTTTGTACTGAGTGACATTTAATTAGGGAAATTGTTTTAAAATTACTTAAAATGTTATTTGTCTTAGGTCCATCTAGGTTCATCCCTCTATCATCATCAATGCGATGTGCCCTTCAGGATGCACTAGGTGTTCCAAGGGTGCCACTTGCCTCATCTATTCCTTTGCACGACGTGCCCTTCAGGACGCACTACGTGCTGCAAGGGTGCCACTAGCCTCTTGACTGATTGGTAGACATCAATAACCTCTTGAGTCAACACTCTGCAAGGTGAACTTGTGGGAGACTAAGGGCCTCTAAGGAATAAGGCCCCCGCCTTATTGCGTACCCCTTAGAATCATCATGAGCGACCGTTGCAGTCTGCCCTCACAGCATCGTCAATCCTCTCGAACTGGGTAATCCTTAACCTGCAGTTTGAGCCATGATGAGAGTGCTAGTAGGTTGTGGCAGGGCTGTTGTCCACACCTCTCCCTCAACATCTCTGGAAGTCGTGTGTGACCTATTTACTCCATATGTGATTCTGGTCGGTAAGCTATCGTCAGCCTGCATCATCAACAAATGATGTCAGAACATATCCATATCATATCACCCAGTCAGATGCACTAATATCACAGTAAAACAATCAAACCCCAATGGCACACTCCCTGACTTGGTCTAGAGTCCAAGGGCTTCCATCGATGCCTCTACATCCTCAAGGTCCAAAACCCTGCACACTCAATAAAATCGAGTCAATAGCACCTGTCTATGTCAATGTAGTAAAACAACATGTCATCAACCCATAACGCATCATAATCAAAATCAAAAGTGTTAATAGCATAAAATCTATATCACTTGCAAGTAAGTTTCCTCAAAGAATAAGTTCGCTCAGTGTGCCAGAGCAGGATGTTACAACGCTCATACCCCCACCCTCATAATATTTCCCCCCACCTACATGCTCATACCCCCACCCTCATATATGGGGGTGGGGGTAGGGGCAAATATTAGAGTAAATGTTTCTCTTTTATTCCCCCCCACCCTCATAGAGGGTTATATGTATATGAGGGTGGGGTTAATATTATAGGAAATGTTTCTCTTAGATTTCTCCCCACCCCCGCCCTCATAGAGGGTTATATGAGGATGGGGATGGGAGGGAATATTGGTGCGGGTAGGGGGGAATATTAGAGGAAATGTTTCTCTTATATTTCTCCCCACCCCAGGGTTATTTGAGGGTGGGGATGGAGGGAAATATTAGAGGAAAGGTTTCTCTTATATTTCACCCCACCCAAACCCTCCTAGGGTGGGGATCATAGGGTACGGGTGGGGGAAATATTAGAGGAAATGTTTCTCTTGTATTTCACTCCACTCCCACCCTCATATATGAGGGTGATATGAAGGTAGGGCTGGGGGAAAATATAAGAGAAACATTTACTCTAATATTTCACCCACCCCCACCATAATATATTAGAGGAAATATTATAGGGTGGGGGTGGGGGGAAATATTAGAGAGAATGTTTCTCTTATGTTTCCCACCAACATTATAAGAAATATAAAAGAAAAATTCCCTCTACTATTTCTCCCCCCACCCTCACCCAAACCCTCATATATATGAGGGTGAGTGGAAATATGGGGGGAAATATAATAGAACAATTTCTTCCAATATTTCCCCACACCTCCACCCACACCCTCAATTCTTCTAATATTTCCCCCCACCCACATCGTCATATATTAGAGGAAATATTATAAGATGCGAGTGGGGAGAAATATTAGAGGAAATGTATCTCTTATGTTTGCCCCCAACATTAGGGGAAATATAAGAGAAACATTCCCTCTAATATTCCCCCCGTACTCCCACCCTCATATATTCCCCCCCACCCCCACTTCCACCTCCACCCCCACCCTCATATATTCCCCCCCACCCCCACTTCAACCCCAATCCTCACCCTCATATATATGAGGGTGGGGGTGGGGGGAAATATAAGAGAATCATTTCTTTTAATATTTCTCCCCACCCCCACCTTCATATATTTCCCCTCACCCTCACCACCACCCTCATTTCTTCTAATATTTTCCCCCACCCCACCCTCATATATATGAGGGTTATGAGGGTGAGCGGGGGGGAATATATTAGATGAAATGTTTTTGTTATATTACTTCCCACCCCCAACCTCTCTAATATTTCCCCCCATTCCCACCCTCATATATATAAGATAAATATAAGAGAAACATTTTCTCTGATATCCCCCCCCCACGTCCATTCATATATATGAGGGTGAGGCTTGGGGGAGTATAAGGGAAACATTTCCTCTAAGGATGTGGGGAAATATAATATAAACATTTCCTCTAATATTTCCCACCACCCCCACCCTCATGTGGGGGTGGGGGGAAATATTAGAGGAAATGTTTCTCTTATATTTCCCCCCACCCTTAGAGGAAATTTTTATGTTATACGTCCATCCTCACCCCACCCTCATATATGAGGGTGGGGATGTGGAATAATTAGAGGAAATGTTTATGTTATATTTCCCCCACCCCCATATAACCCCTACCCTCATCCCACCCTTATATATGAGGGTGGGGATGTCGGTAAATGTTAGAGGAAATGTTTCTCTTATATTTCCCCCCACCTCCACCCTCATATATGAGGGTGGGATGGGGGGAAATCCCTTTATTTTTCTTTCAAATATGGCATGGACAAGGAATAAACCTCAACCACGTCCAAAATTGACCTTGCTTGGGATCTTTGAAATAATAAAATTTATATAGAGAACATGTTTTGGATTTTTGGTAGATAACTATACTTAGAGATTAACGAATTGACCAGTATAAGCTTGAACCGATTGACCTTATAAATGATGATGGTGAATCAAGTGTCCCCATAAAGAGTTAGAATACCTTAGCGGGTAAAAATTCTACACCAATCCCTCACAAAATTGCATCTAGGAGGTTGTATGTATTTGATTTAGAGGTGCTTCCCCTAGCTCTGCATAGAGGTTAGAATGGTCATGGAGGTTCTACCACTAAAAAAATTATATCCCATCTAGATGAAGAACTTCCCATTTTAGTTTCTTGGAATTTTTTATCCTAGGTTGGGAGTCCAAATACATGGATAGACCTCGAATCCAAGAATTAATAGCTTCACCATCCATGTTAGTTGAATACCTAGTGAATATAATATTCAACTCGAGCACATAGACTATAGAGTATTTGATGAGGACCTCTTAGTTGGGTTAGGACTTGTATTCTTATTTTCAACATGTCAATAGTGATTTAGAGGATATGTGGTGAATAAACTTCCTATTGGAGTTAAAGGTGATTTTACCCATGATAGGTGTCATGTAGTAGATCAATAGAATCGGGTTGTTAAAGTATGTCATAGATTTGGGTACTGAGTGAAACAAATTTAGAGTATGAAAAAAAAATATTTGAATATAATTACAAAGATGAAATACAATTTCTAGAAGTGAAGGAGTGAGCCTCTAGCTAATTATAATTTGTGGGAGTAATGATCTACTAGAGAATAGGCCTCATCATAGGTGTAGATAAAGGCTTAAGAGTTGTAGAAATAAAAATTACCAAAGAGAAGGCCCCGTGAGAAATGTAGATAAATCTCAATGAACTTTATGCTTTGATACCAATTGATATGGATGGCATAGAAAACAAAAACATACAATATTTAGAAACACAAAGGAGAGAGAACCTCTAGGTAAAAATGAACTCTCTTGAGGTTTTGAATTTCAAGATATTTAAATTAGAATCCTTTCAATCTAAAAACACATTATAAAACACATTGAAATGCCTTTATATAATTGTCATGATCTCCATTACTTTCTAACCACTACAACACTAAATTCTGAAAATAATAATAAGAATAAACAATAGCTACACTGATATCAAATAGATGCACTCCTTCCTAAATCATAACATTTCCACATCCCATAAGCTGAAATTTCAAGTAATTAGTTCTTAGTTCATATTGAATAATCATGTTGATCAAACCTAGTTCTCTATCATAACTATTCATCTGGACATTCTTCTTATCTAATCTAGTTGACTTTTCCTCTCACTTTGCAACATAACCACAAGCCTCTCATTGGTAAAAAATATCTCTTTTTTTTTTACTGGGGAATTGACACTCATGGTTCCCACTATAATCCCATAGTGGGCCATACATCCCACAAGCATGGAGCACAATCCAGGTGAGAATTGAACTTCAGAATTCATTTACATATTTCCTTCCATTTACACAACACTTGACAATCGATCTACACCCCTTATTATTATTTTATGTTCGAGAATAAATAAAAAGACACTAGACAACCAAAATTAAGAAAAATATTTCAAAAGTGTTAATAAATTTCATAATGTTTGAGTGAACAAAAATGATTCCAATTTAAAATAATAAAGATAATCTTTATTATATATAAATTTATTTAAAAATAATTAAAGGTAAAGGATTTAGATTTTTTCACAGCTCAGTAAGTTTTTTTCTCACACCTCAACAACAAATAGTAGAAAGAAATGTACCGAGCAAGACACTAATAACTCTCCAATGCATTCATAAAAGTAAAAGAAATGTACCACTAGAGAGTAATGGGATATACATAAAATTCTGTAGTAGAGAATTGTTAATTAAGAAATGCAGTATATTATCACTTTTAATGCAAATGCCAAATCTTCTAGTTTCCTACATAATTATAAAAGTGAGTGCAACTAATTTCATCCGAGAAGATCACTGTCGATCTTATTCTACTTTGAATTGAATGTTGGGAAATTATATATTTTTTATCTTCCTGTTTTTCATATTCATCACAGGTATTCTGATATAAATTTCATCAAGTTGAGGGTTGTTGCAATAAGGATGTATGAGAATGTTATTGCTAAGTTTAAAAACACTGAGGGCTGGTTAAAAGAGATTAACTGTAATATCAGAGTCAAACAAGGTTGTCCCTTGTACCCTACCCTTTTTGGCATATACATTGATAAGTTAAAAGAATGATTGGAAAAAATAGGTTGTGTCGGCCCTACTCTTACTGGTATATTCATCAATCTTCTTTTTTATGCCAATGATATTATTCTTATGGAAAGGAGTCCCCATGATCTTGAAAACCAACTAAGAATCCTCAAGGATTTTTTCTCCAATATGGGTATGACTATTAATACTCATAAGACTAAGGTTATGATTATTAAATCCTATAAGATCCCTTATTATACCTTTTTATAATAAAACAACAACTTGGAGGAAGTGACTTCATACAAATATCTTGGAATTGATATTCACCACAAGCTCAATTGGAATTATCGAATTGAGAAAAGGATTACTGGGGGGTGGAAAGCTTATTATGGGCTTGAAAACAATTGTAAATCAACTGATCTTTGGAGTTGGGATAAGAAGAAACTCCTCTTTGCGACTCTTGTTACACATGCTATTCTTTATGGATGTGAAGTCTGGGGTTGTAGTATCTTTGGTGAATCCTAGAGAAAGATAGAGAAAATAGAAAAGAATTTTATAACCTATAATCTCAAAATTAAAGGAAATACACCCTATCCCATCCTCCTCTTAGAAACAAGCCTCTCCCCCATTGAGAGCATGGTTATGACTAGATACCTAATGTATAATAACAGGTTAGACAACATGGAGGACAAGAGGCTACCTAAAATTGCTTCAAAATCAAGTCATAACCACCATCGACTCAAGCGAGAATGGCATAAAGATGCCCTGCCTTGGCTAAACTATTGGGGAATCATGGAAGAAACCATTTTACAGAATAAAGATACTGTTAAAAAAACATCAAATAAAAATTGAAGAAAAAAATGTGGTGTGATAAAGAGTTAGAAGGAAAAAGAAAATTAAGGTATTATAAAGATGTAATCAACCCTAATCTAGAAGATCAAAATTATCTATTTGTTTTTCCAAGTGTAAAGAAAAAATATGCATTGCTAAGATAAGAACAAATTCTCATGAGCTTCATAGTGAAACTGGGCGTTGGTCAATTCCTAAAACGCCATGGGATTAAAGAGTGTGTCACCTTTGTGACACTAATAAGGTTGAATATGAAAAGCACCTTCTCTTAGATAGTCCAACCTATACCCACATTAGATCTCATTTTCAAAATATTTATCACACTACCAACCTTCCTAACCTCTTAACTCAACAAAAGTATGGTGATATTGGAAAGCTTCTCTTAATGCTTTTCAAGCACAAAAATTGTTTTCTAAAGAATCACAAGTAATCACTTACCCTCTTAAGGTACGATAGAAAAATTCAGTTTTAGTGGACTTTAATCATCATCATCATCATAATCATATATATATATATATATATATATTTCTTTCTGTGTATTCTAAAGATATACAAGAAATAAAAAAAATGTTAAAAAATTATGAAGAGAAAATTCAATGCACTTGCATAACAATGAGTGTCAAATTGTGTTTCAAATTTCTTCAATTATAAACACATTAGTTCAAGAAACATGAGATAATCATTCTGTTGAAAGAATGTAACATGTAGAGGAATATGGTTTAGAATCTAAGCAAAGGAGCACCTTTAGGGAATTGAAATCAAATAATGCTAGTTACCTCAACCTCTAGAATAAAATGAAGAAGAAAAAGTATACCAATTATGGAAAATATGGAAATTAAATTGAAATACTTTGTATCATTAAATATGAATCTAAATGAAGTTGTTATTATGTTTTTCAAAGTTATTTATATACTAAATATATTTTAAAAAAATTATAATTATAACAAAAAGATAAGATTTTTTTTTTCAAAAATATTAAAAATTTTACATTAAAACTAAAATTAAATTATATGATATTAATTGAATTTGAAGAAGTTATATATATTTTAATATTCCTACCGATATTTTTGTAACATGGAGTATATATCAACTCATTATAATATTTATATAGAAACAAAGTAACAATTCACTAAGAATTATGAATTAAATGTGCATTAAATTTTATAAGAATTATGAATTAGATGTGTATTTAAATTAATTTGAAATCATATTCATGTTTAATGAACATGTTGACTAAGAATTATGAATTAAATATGCATTAAATTTAATAAGAATTGTGAATTAAATGTGTATTTAATTTAATTTGAAGTCATATTCATGTTTAATATGAATTAAATGTGTACTTAATTTAATTTGAAGTCATATTCATGTTTAATGAACATGTTTAATGAACATGTTCATATGATACATGACATAAGTCAAATCCATATAATATTAAAAAAAAAAATTATATGAAAGCTTTGGTTTCTTATTTTTTCTTTATCACCATTTTATTAAATATGCATTCATTTTAATAAAAATTATAACATTTTAAAAAATAATTTTATATGAAAGCTTTGTATTCTTATTTTTTCTTTATCACCATTTTATTAAATGTGCACTCAATTTAATAAGAATTACAATTTAAATGTGTACTCAGTTTAAGTTTAATTTGAAGTTATATCCATGCGGAATGAACATGTTCTTGTCATATATGACATAAATCAAATAATATTTTAAAAAACAATTTTCTATGAACGCTTTGCATTCCTATTTCTTCTTTATCACTATTCAATACATTTTATTAAGTATTAAATGTGCACTCAATTTAATGAAAATTATATATTAAATGTGTATTCAGTTTAATTTGAAGTTATATTCATTTTTAATGAACATGTTAACATAACATAAATTAAATTCATATAATATTTTTAAAAGAAAATTTATATGAAAGATTTACATTTGAATTTCTTCTTTATGTTATTTTAGTGTTGAGTAGATTCAGAATAGAAAAAATCAACATGATCACAAAATTATTTTAGTATATATTGAATTAAATAATATTTATAGATATATTTATATTAATGTAAAATTTAGGTTAATATTTATATTTAATTAGTAAAATTTACTTTGTGATTAATTTTATATTATATTAATATTTTAATTAAAACTATGAATATTTATAATGATATTGTGTTTTATTTTAAATAATATTAAAATATGTTTTAAATTGAATTTAATTATATATCAATAATTTCAAACCATTAACTTTTAAAATCAGATATATACATTAAGATATAAAATCAAGTACTTAATATAATGGTATTTTAATTTTACCTATTAAAATAAAAATATTAATGATTAAGAAATATTTTTCTATCACTATTAAAGAATGACTTCTAAAATAAATTTAATATTTACGTATATGTAAAAATTGAGTAATCCTAATAATTACAAATTCCTCATAGAAAATCACAAGTTCAAACCTCTCTATAAACTTTAGTATTTAAATATATACATTTTTTTTTTCAATTAATTTCATAAAAGGTAGTATCCATAC
This sequence comes from Picea mariana, assembly GCA_032191745.1. NCBI lineage: Eukaryota > Viridiplantae > Streptophyta > Pinopsida > Pinales > Pinaceae > Picea > Picea mariana. The sequence goes on from JASDQU010101285.1 coordinate 133,217, forward strand.
ATCACATAAATATTTATAGGTAGTATCCATACATCACATAAATATTTATAGAATTGATATAGTTTGACATATATTGTTTGGTTTGAAAGTATAGATTAAATGAAATTTCAATGTATTTATGATTTTGGTTATATTATTTGGTTCATAAATATTTATAGAGTTGATATAGTTTGGCTTATATTGTTTGGTTTGAAAGTATGATTACTTGGAATCATCACATAAATATTTATAGAATTGGTATAGTTTGACATATATTGTTTGGTTTGAAAGTATAGATTAAGTGAAATCATAATGTATTTATGATTTTGGATATATTATTTGGTTCATAAATATTTATAGAGTTGGTATAATTTGATTTATATTGTTTGATTTAAAAGTATGATTAACTAGAATATTAGTGTATTTATGGTTTTGGATATATTGTTTGTTTCATAGTATTTATTTAAGAGTTTTTGTATAGGTTTATTTTTTTTAATAATTTTTATAAAAATTGTTATCTTTATATAACATAAATATTTATAGGGTTGATATGGTTGTGCATATGGTTTTTTTCAATAGTATTTAAGATAGGATTTGTTTTTTAATTTAATAATATTAATATCATGAAATGTTAGTTTATTTATTGATGATATGAAATTTGCTAATTTTTTATATTGAAAATATTTTTGTTTGAATGGTGTTCGGAAATACATTTATTTTAATATAGGAAGAACACCTTTAGTAACCACTCACACAACTAGATCAAATATCAACACATTGATATTTTGACGTGGTAAAACTCCTATGAGGAAACATCCACAACCCAAACCAACGTGGCCACTTGGAGTAATTTATTAATGCAAAATAAAAAGATTACAGAGAGATTTACAAGAGAGTTTCTCACAATCAATCATCGGTAAATGACCTTGCATGCTCTTTAAATAGATATCATGGACCAATCAGGTGTTAACTCATGGATCAATGTATTCGTTAAGATCGAGGAGAATATGAACCGTCATATCACTCTATGTTGGGAACATATCGTTACTGTCGGATTTCCTAACTACAAATGCAAGTTGATGCATACCAAATAAACACACTAAGAAACACACTTTTACCTAATGACAAATTAGACCAAGTAAAACTTAACTAACTCCTAGGTGTCTAAATATCCAAACACCTCCCCTTGAGAACAACTTGGGATAGGATTGAAGGATTTAAAATAGTTATAGAATAGGATAAGGAAGGATGAATTAAAGTCTATCCCCCCTTAATGACAACTTCATGAATGCCTAACATAGATCAAAGTTTGGAAAACTTCACTTCTATAAGAGACATTGTGAAAATGTCTGCAACTTGATCTTCTTTAAGGAAAAAGAGAACTTCAATAACTTGATCATGAATGAGATTTCTAATGAAGTGAATGTGTATCTCAATGTGTTTTTTGTGTTGATTTTGAGCTAGGTATTTGGTGAGCTTGATAGAACTTTGATTGTCGCACCAAAGGCTGGTCAGATGCTATTGCTAGAATTCAAACTATGAAAGATTTTATTGAAGCCACAAGGCTTCATGACTTGCATTTAATACTGCTCAGTACTCTGCTTCTGTTTAAGAAAGTGCAATAGCATGTTGTTTCTTATAGGTCCAAGAGATAGGTCGTGAACCAAGGCTGGAAAAATAACCTACACTAGAATTCTGATCACCAGGGTCATCGAACCAATCTGATCCAATTAAACCAACCAATAAAGGAGTTCCCCCTAAAGTGTAATGTATCTCAAACTCAATTGTACCCCAAAAATACAAAAGTATCATTTTAGTTGTTTTCCAATGGCTTTCATGGGGTGTTTTCATATATCGGGAAACAAAACCAACAAAAAAGGAAAGATCAGGATGGGTATGAGTCAAGTATAAGAGGCTACCAACTAATTGATGATACAAAGTGGCATCAACTTTGGGAGAGTTATAGGAGGAAGAAATCTTGACTCCAAAGTGGAAGGGAGAAGGGGTTGGTTTACAATATTCCATGTGGAAGCGACGAACAAGATCACATACATACTTAGACTAGGAAAGAAAAATTCATTCACTAGTTTGCAAAACTTGGAGGCCAAGGAAATAATGAAAAAATTATAAGTGTGTCATTTCAAATTTCTTCTTAAGGATTGTTTTCACATGCCTTAAATTTTTTGTGTCACTACTATTAAGGATAAGGTCATCAACATAAAGGACATGGATTATGAGATGGATTCTTACTTTCTTGTTATAGACATTAGGATCAGAATGACATCTAGAAAATATGGTGTCTATAAGAAAGTTGTCCATTTTGGCATACCAAGCTTGGGGAGCTTGATTAAGACCACAAAGATATTTCTTAAGGAGAAAACCAAGGCGAGGCTCATTCTGAACATATCCAAGAGGTTTTTCCATGTAAATTTGTTCTTGCAAATCCACATGCAAGAAAAAATAGTTAACTATAACGCCTTCATTTAACTAATCATTAATGAGTAAGAAATACAAAGAATATATTATATACAAGATGATAGTCAGGGTTAACTTAAAAAAGCATGGAACTATTTTCAACATCATTAGTTATTTAATTAAAGTATTACATCACTTATGCAAAAATTAAAACAAAACTCATCAAGAAATTCATAAGGATCTTACACTAATTCCCAAAGGTTCATGTAGTGATGCAATAGCGTGTAAATGTTTAATCATTTATGTGTTCTACTTTGCTTGAGGTTGCGCAAGTTGCACAATAACAATATTCTTTTTAGACAAGTCGTACCTTTAACTCTAATAAGATTGTCAATCGTCCAACTTTACTTAAATACATGTAAGGTTCAATTAATTATCATCAATTATTTTGACTTTATTATTTCAATAATATAATTAATTAATTTAATAATACAATTAATTCTTTTTTTCTTTATTAATTATATATATATATATATATATATATATATATATATATATATATATATATATAATAGATTTAGATTATTCCAATTATTAATTGAAAATATTAGTGAGAAACTTATCTAGATGAAAAGTTCCAAGCTCGTCATTCACTTCTGATAAGCCTTAATCAAAGAGTGGGGACTCTAGTCATGTTAGAGTCCAAGAAAATTTGTCGATAATTTTACTATACATTCACACTAATATCTAAATCCTGATACATCTATTTATTACTTCTCTAACTTTGCACATGTTCTCAAGGCTCAACTTCAACTCATTGGAAAGGGTTTATGTGCGTGAGGGTTTTTGAATCTTGGTGGTTGGTGTTGATTTTTCTCTTCTACATTTGAGGCTGGAATATGATAAGGGACAAGGTGCTAGGGATTTGAGAAGATGGCAGGGATCCCAGAGGATTCAGATTCAATGCTTGAAACACTAAAAGCATATCGTTCTATTTGGCTTATGAAGTTCCCTCTAGTTATTGGTCAAGCATGGAAATAATTTAATGATTTAGGGAAGCCTTTGGCCAAAGTAATTGTGTAGGTTGATCCATGTAAGGAATAATATTCAATGCATCCAAGAAAAGGTTGAAGATCCAACAACTCCCTCTACAACACAAAGAAAGGAGGAAAGGCGACATATGTCTTCTACCGTGAGCAAAACTCAATCAACTTGCAGTACGAAATCAAATTTTATGATGGAAGTCACTACAAAAGGATCTGTTACTACTATACCTAAGAGCTACACCTTGCACATATCAAAATATATAATCCCTATGTATATATTTTTAGAGACAAGTGAAGGAAACATATCTATTGATGGGAAGGTCGAACATAAATTTGATATGAAGCCTCACAGTCAAAATATTAATGACTACCAATGACTATCTCGAGAAAGGACAAACAAATCTGATTTCAAAGAAAGGAAATCCCCGGTTATAAATAATGATCGTGGAGGCTACATTCCCATGCAAGGAATGATGGTTTTTTATTCAATACTATTGAATGAAAAAAGAGTGTCGGTTGCACCAATTAAGACCCACTAAATGAAGAGAAAAAGAATGGACCGTGGTGAATTTTTAAAAAAACTTCAAGCATCGAGATAATTACAAAATACTATATTAGTAAGAAGAACAATCGTTCCATACGTATTTGATGTACATGATCAATTATCTCTAACCTTCTTTAACTAATAATTGCACAATGAAATTTATTGTTAAACAATAAACAACTAAAATATTTAAATATTGTAACTAGAAGAAGAATGATATATGTTGTTGATCTTCAATCCATAGACTTGCACAATGTCCTTCTTCATTTTCTAATCAAGACAACTTCACTGGTACCTCCCATCCAATGCTAAAGGAACTCTTCTTCTCCCTTATCCCCCCGAGCCACAAAGGGGTCACACACATAAATTTAAATTGTATCTAACTCAAGCTTTCCCTCACAAGGAGAGGCTTCCAACTCCTTTGCAAAGCTTGCAGTGCAACTCACACAAGAAAACTAGTCACAATAATGTTTGACAACATTTTAGTCATCCAAAATTAGGGCCCCTTACTCCTTCTTCTCCCTTCTTTTTACAAAAAATTATTCCTTGACACTTGTCATTTCATGCATAATTAGATAATTTGTAATAATTATCTTAGAGATTATTCACCCCAAACACATGTAACTCTTCCTGCAATTTGTGTATGTTTATTTCTTTTTAATGGAACATGTTTTTTTTTAAATCTTCCTCACCTCCACAATTAGTTCCTAGATTTTCTCCTAGTTGTCTCTCAATTCCCCAATTTCTCCTTTATTGTGTCTCCCAACTAAATTACCATTGGAGTTTGATTAGGACTCTTGTCTTAGTTAGGATTTAGAGTCTAGTTTGGCTTCGGATTCTAACTCTATGTTGACACCACATTTCCTCATGAAATAATTTCTTTTAATTTAAATTTTTATTATATTAATTTCATGCACACATTCTGCACATGTATACAATTTTATTTTCTTTTTACTAGTTTTTATTTAGTCTAAATTTCCCTTAAACCCAATATTATAATTTATTTAGGCATAAAGATTTAGAATTAGAATTTATTATGTTCATGTTCATAAATTGATATAAAATTTATATTCGCTTTTCTAATCAATTTTAGGTATTCATTTTATTCTCTATGGTCTTCTAAGTTCTTATTAATTTACTAATTTTTATCATGTGAAATGCCCTTCAAATGCACTGACGTGCTCCAAGGGCATCACTCACCATTCTTTCTATTGTTCAATTTTGTCTTAGTTTGGAAGTTGTGTGACGTTTGGAGTCAATACTCCACTTGTCAACCTTGTGTGTGACTAACAGATTACTGAGGAATAAGGAATATGCCTTATAGTATGCCTCTCAAAAATCTTTGTGAGTGATTATCTCAGTCTTCCCTCATAACATCGTGAACCTCATAGGAACAAGGTAGTCATTAACCTTTAGTTCATGTCATGGTGGGAATGCTATAAGGCTGTGACAGGAACACTCCCCCACCTCTCCCTAATCTATATCATATTTTTGTATGACCCCTTTACTCCATATGTGAGTCTGATTAGAAAGCATTACCATGTCTGCATCCACTAACAAAATAATATTAATAACTCTTATACATGAAATCCATAACTAAAATCAACATCATAATACATGCATAATAAAATCAAGTACGCATAATCAAAATCAATAGTTCAGTCCTTCACTCGATCCATAGTCCAAGGTATTCCATCGATTCCATCAACATCTTCATCGTGTCATATTTCCTTCACACTCAGGAAACCTCATGATAATATATGCCAATGCTATACATCAATATTAATAACATATAAAAATTTCAAGACTCAATTATAGCATAAACTTTAACTCATAAACCAAATGAGTTATTCATATAGTACCATGTTTAGCCAGATCACTTGCACACAAGTGTCCTCCAAGAATAAATTAGTGCTATGACTATGTGTTCAATGAAATATGGACGTTACATACACCCACTCTTGTTTTAAACTTCGTCCTGAATTTTATAGAATATTACAATGAAAACAATAAATGTAGTTGCTACTAGTCTATCTATCTATCTTTCAAAATAAATATGGAAAATGTTGAAGCATATTTGGTGCATCCTCCCAAGTGGTAGATTGTGTACTATAATTGTCCCACTAGACCTTGACTGGATCGACCAATCAACGTTCTAGCTGTAGAGTGCGATGGTCCAATATGCGGATTGGCTCTGCTATGAGAGAACCTTCATTCGATAACTGCAATGAACAGAAATCAATAACATGTGATGGATTTGAAATATAATGACATAAAACTAAAAGACGAAACACGTCATGCATATTCCCCAAAGAATCCAATAATCCTAGTCAATAAGCCGTGAGTCCTTTCTTTCCATAACTTCAAAAGGTCACACAAACCTTGGAGACACTTTAGCACCCTTTCCAAACTTAATCGAACTCTTATGTGAGTTCACAAACAAGAACACTTTTTCACCAACCTTATAACCATGGTCTATACGATGCGCATATGCATAACTCTTTTGCCGGTATTGCACATCCTTAATCATTTTCTTAATAACTTGCATATTATCTTCCATTTCTTGAATCAGATATGGTCCCACCAGGACCCTATCTTCTATTCGATCCTATCTCAAAGGTGTCCTACACAGTCATCTATATAGAAGCTCAAAAGGTTCCATATTTATAGAACTTTGGTAACTGTTATTATACAGAAATTCTACCAATGGTAAAAATTCTTCCCATTTTTTTTGTTGATACATCACATACATTCCAAGCATATCTTCTAGAATTTGATTCATTATTTCCATTTTTCCATTGGTTTCATGGTGACATGTTGTACTAAAATTTAATTGCGTACCCAATGCCCCTTCGAAAGTAGTCCAAAAAAATCCAGTGAATACCGATACTTGATCATATATTATCTTTCTTGGTACACCATGCAATCTTTCTATTTCATTAACAAAAATTCCATCTGTTTCAGGTGCTTGATATGTCGTACGAAATGGAATAAAATGTACACTCTTCTTCAAAGTGTCGGCAACCACAAATACATAATCATCTCTCCTTACGATCAATGGAAATCCAACAATAAAATCCATCGACATGTCTTGCCATTTCGATTCAGGAATTGCGTGTGGTTGTAATAATCACATTGGATGTCTATGTTCATCCTTCACTTGTCAGCATTCAATACATCTCACCACATATTTAACTATATCAGTTTTCATTCCCTTCCAAAAGAATAATGGTTTAATAACTTCCTTCATTATTGTGACTCCATAATGGGCCATGTACATTGGCCGATGAGCTTCATTCAATATTAAATTTCTCATTTCGTCATTTGGTGGTACATAAATTCTGCCATTATATCTTAATGGTGTGTCACTATCCAAATAATAACTCTCATAACTAGGTATCATCATGGTATATTGTCTCATATTTTCTTTTACTTCCTTGTACCAGTCATCATCAATCTATAATACTAAATCTTTTCCTGAAGGTTAGTTTTTAGCGGTATTACTGAGTAAATGTGTGGTCTCCAACTTAACACACATTCTACTCTGCTAATTGTTCCTTTAATGTACATGATTTCACTATCATACTCACCTTAAATTTATAACCAACATCTTTTTCATGCGTTCAAGTCACTCTGTGTAAAAATTTGTTTCAATCCACTATGATCATTTTTCAATTCGATTTTTTTTCTAATAAGGTAGTGTCTCAAAAGTCATCAGGCATAAACAAGCGCTAATAATTCCAAATCATGTGTAGCGTAATTTTCTTCATGAATTCTTATTTTCCTTGAAATATATGTGATAAATCAACCTTCTTGCATTAGTACTCCACCAAGTCCTTCCTTGGATGTGTTAGTGCAAACTACGAATTCCTTGTCCATGTGAGGGACCTTCAATATCAATGTTGTCTTGAATAATTCTTTAATCTTCTGAAATGCTTCAACGCATTTCTCTAAACATACGAATTTTTTATTCTTCTTTTGAAATTTCGTAATTGGATTTGCTATTTTTGAAAATCCTTGGACGAAACTTCTATATTAACCTACTAATCCCATAAAGATATGTACTTCTTGCATGTTTTTCAGGGTTGGAAATTCCATAATAGCCTCTATATTTGTTGTATCCACAACAATACCTTCTCCTGAAATAATGTGTCCCAAATAATGAATCCTTGGCTGATAAAATGAACATTTCGACAATTTTGAGTAATATTTTTTTTCTCTTAAGCAATGCAAAACTAATGTCATATGTTCTTCATGTTTCTCCCTTGTCCGAGAGTAAATTAATATATCCTCAATAAATACCTATACGAAATTTTCCAAGTATTCGTAGAATATCCCATTCATTAAACTCATGAATACACGAGGGGAATTTGTCAATCCAAATGGTAATACAGAAAATTCATAATGTTCAAATCTTGTTTTAAATGTTGTTTTAGGACTGTCTTCCTCTTTGATTCACAATTGGTGATATCCTGATCTCAAATCAATTTTTGAAAATACCTTTCCCCCCTTCATTTGATCAAATAAATCATCAATTATTGATAACATGTATTGATTCTTATTTGTGCCTTTGTTTAATTGGAAATAGTCAATGCAAAGCCTCGACAACTCATCCTTCTTTCTTACAAAAATTACTGGTGCACACCACGATGATACACTTGGACATATAAGTCCAAAATATAATAACTCTTTCAATTGCATATTTAACTATTTCAATTCATGTGTCGAATTTTGATATGACGTTCTTGTAATTGGTTCTATTCCATGTTTTAGATCTATAGTAAATTCCAATTCTCTTTTTGGTGATACACCCGATAGTTCCTCAAGAAAAATATCAACAAACTTTGATACTACCAGAAAGTCTTCCAATTTTTTTGTGTCACCCTTTTTATTAAGAGCCAAAATGGCATACAACTTACATCCTTTGCACATATTTTTCTTCAATTCTAGGGAAGTGATCAATCTTAGCGATAATCCTTGGTTTCTTCCTATAATTACTCTATTTTTTCCTAAATCATCAATTAATATTAAACTTTGTGTCTTACAGTTAAGTATCACATTGTGCGATTCTAACCAATCCATCCCTATTATGATGTCATAAGATCCCAAGGTTGTGAAAAAAAGGGATACGCTAGCGACGAATTCAACCAAATTAATATTACAATCATTAATCTTTCCTTCAAATTTTTGCTTGGCTCTTGATGTTAATTCTACGTATTTAAATTCATCTTGCTCGAATTCCTTCACCTTAATTATTTTGAGTGCAACACTAGAAATAAAGATCTGATTAGCTCCCGGATCTATCAAAATACTAAACTATTAATCTGATATCATACCTGAAGTCTCGAGCATTGTGGATTGATGCTCATCCTAGCAGTTATTCACAAATGCATGAAACATATGGGCCTTGCCTGGATATCCTACTATCATTTGTCATGCTGATCCATTTTGTCTTTCCTTATCTACAGGAAAATATCTTTAATCATGGGGCTCTCCATAAGTCCAACATCATTTTTAGGGATGGTACTCCTAGTTCTAGACGAAGAATCTGTTGGTCTAGGGTTCTGGGGTCGTTATATGTTTTATGGAACATATCTATATTGTTGTTGCTACTGATAACGATGTGACTGTTGTTCCATTATTTCTCTATACGAATTCCTATGAATGGTAGCATGTTTGCATGCTGTATAAAATACAGTTCCTCTAGGTGTATCGCAGTGCCAAGAAGTGTGTCTAATGGGTGTCTACTACTGCAAAGATCTATGTGGAGTATATCATGTCTTCCTGGAAGGATTCCTATCCTGACCTACACTGTCAAATTCCTCCATAGTGATAAAATATTTCTATACTACATCATGCAAAGTATGAAGCATCATAATCCTCATCTTAGCATGAATATTGTAGTTGAGACAAAAACAAATTTATTCACCTGTAACTTTTCAGTGTTTAAGAACAGAGAATATATGAGAAACTCTGTAAATCTAGCCTCATACTCAAGTACTGTATGATTTCCCTATCATAAGGTTTTGAATTCATTGAGTTGATGCTCGATGAACTCATCAGATAGGTGTCTCTCTCAGAATCGCTCCTCGAATAATTCCCAAGACATGTTTTCAATTTCAATATTCAGTTGTGGTAAGAGTGTCTTCCACCAAAGAAGTGTACTCCCTTTCAGCTAGAAGACCGCCATTCTTTCTTTCATGTTGGAGGTATAATCACATAATGCAAAACACATTGTCATATTCTCCAACTAAGTTTTGGTGGCTAATCCGTCCATATAACCCCAAAATTTGAGTTCTCTATGAACACTACCACTAGCTACAAGAGGGTGTTGCGAACCCTCATTGGGTGCATGTCCTCTACCCTCATCATGATCAAGGAGATTTATCAACACTTCTAACATCCTTTGAAAAGACCTCATCATACCAATGACATCACCCACTGCAACATTCTCCTGCTCGGTAGTATGATCCTCTGTGTGTGGAGTAGAGCCCTCGGGTGTAGGTGTACTTGGATGAGGCATACCTCTTCCTCTCACACCCCAATGTGTAATCATTCTTCATCCTCTAACCATGATACCTTCCATAAAACAAATTCAATTTATATTAGTTATACATATTTAATTAAATATAATGCATTGGAAGTCGTAATGGGTATCATGTTACAGAGTGGAACCCTGCTCTGATACCATATGTAACGCATTCATTTAACTAATCATTAATGAGTAAGCAATAAAAATAATATATAATATATAAGATGATAGTCACGGTTCACTTACAAAAGCATGCAACTATTTTCAACATCATTAGTCATTCAATTAAAGTATTATATCACTTACGCAAAAATTAAAATAAAACTCATCAAGAAATTATTAAGGGTCTCACACTAATTCCCAGAGTTTTATCTAGTGATGCAATAGGGTGTAAATGTGTAATTATTTATTTTTTCTACTTTTCTTGAGGTTACGCAACTTGCCCACTAATGATTTTTTTTAGACAACTAGGCAGGTCATACCTTTAACTCTAATAAGATTGTCAATCATCCAACTTTACTTAAATAGACATAAGGATCAATTAATTATGATTAATTCTTTTGAATTTATTATTTAAATAATATAATTAATTAATTTAATATTACAATCAATCCTTTTTTCTTTATTAATATATATATATATATATATAATAGATTTAGATTATTTCAATTATTAATTGAAAATCTTAGAGAGAAAATTATTTAGGTGCAAATTTGTAAGCTCATCATTCACTTCAATACTTTAGATAAGATTTATCATTTAATTGAATCAAAAGCCAGGGATGATTTTCGGGGCTAAATTTCGCTCATGGGCTAATTTTCCATGGTTTTTCCAAAAACGAGATTCTCTATTTTAAAAATGATTCGCCCAAATTCTATAGGATAAAATTATTTTACCTTAAAAATTGCCAAAATTTTATAAAAACTATATAAAATACTTAGAAATTTGAATATTTTTACAAAAATATCGCCAAACAATTATAGTTGACATATGAAGGACTAGAAAAAATCACCAAGGTTTCTACATTTTAAATTGAATTTCCATCCTTAAAATCATCCCTATCAAAAAGATATGATCAAGGATAAGTTGGACCGAAAATATCCTCGGTAACACAGTTGAAGGTTTTGGTAAAAATTTACAGTAACCTTATCAATCACTGATGTGACGATTAAGAGGGATATGACCGGTTCATCTAAAACATATCTACACCAATGAATCCTTAAATGATGTCATATATAGATAGCATCCTACAAAGGAAACCGTCCATAATTATTTAATATTAAGTAACCAATGCATGATACCGTTTACTAGGAGCAAATATTGTTTAATAAAGCAAAATTTTAATAGGCTAAGATGAATGTATGGAACCTAAAGCATGGTAAAGAAGCTTCAGTATCTTAATTATGGCCAAGTTGGGCCTCAAAGAAAGACTGGAGACTCGAGTCATGCTAGTGCCCACTAAAACCTACCGATAATTATACCATACATTCACTCTGTTATATGAATCCTGATACATCTATTTATTTGTTCTCTAACTTTGCACATCCTCTCAAGGCTCAAGTTCAACTCATTGACAAAGTTTTATGTGTGTGAGGGTTTTTGAAACTTAATGGTTGGATTTGATTTTTCTCTTTTGCATTTGAGGCCAAAATACGAAAAGGGATGAGGTGCAAGGGATTTGAGAATATGGAGGGGATCCCATCAGATTCAGGTTCAATGCTCGACACAAAAAATGTAGATCATTATGTTTGTCTTATGAAGTGTCCTCTAGTTATTGTTCAAGCACGGAAAGAATTTAGTGATTCAAGGAAGCCTTTGGCCAAAATAATTGTGTTTATTGATCCATGTAAGGCCGACACATTGAAGAAAAGGTTGAAGACCCAACAACACCCTCTGCAATAGAGAGAAAGGAAGAAAGGTGAGAGATGTCTTCTATCGTGAGATAAACTCAATCATCTTGCAGTTTGAATAATATTTTATGATGGAAGTCATTGCAAAAGGATCGAGAAAGGTGAGAGATGTCTTCTATCGTGAGCTAAACTCAATCATCTTGCAGTTTGAATAATAGTTTATGATGGAAGTCATTGCAAAAGGATCTATTATTGTACCTAAGAGATACACCTTGAAGATGTAAAAATAAATTATCTCTATGTATATATTTTTAGAGACAAGTGAAGGTAGCATATCTATTGACGGGAAGGTCAAGCATAAATTTGATATGAATCCTCCCAATCAAAAAATTTATGGCTATTGGCGGCTATGTCAAGAGAGGACAAACAAATATAAGTTCAGAGAAAGAAAAGTGCATATTATAGATAACGATCATGGAGGCTACATTCTGATGCAAAGAATGATGGATTTTTCATCAGTACTATCGAAGGAGAGAATAAGGTCTACTGCACCAATTAAGACCCAAGAAATGAATGGAACCAGAATGGACTGTGGTGAATTTTAAAAGAAACTTCAAGCATCGAAAGAATTACAAAATACTATATTATTAACAAGAACAATCATTCCATATGTATTTGATGTACAGGATCAATTATGTCTAACCTTCAATAAGTGATAATTTCATAATGAGATTTATTGTTAAACAATAAACAACTAAAATATTTAAATACCGTAACCAAAAAAAGAGTGATATATGTTGTTGATATTCAATCCAGAGACTTGTGCAGTGTCCTTCTTCATTTTCTAATCAAGATGACTTCATCGGTACCTCCCATCCAATGCTAGGGGTATTATTCTCCCCCCTTATCCCCTTAATTCACAAAGGGGTCAGACACATAAATTTAGATTGTAGCTAACTTAAACTTTCCCTCACAAGGAGAGGCTTCCACCTCGTATGCAAATCTTGCAGCCCAAATCACACAAGAAAACTAGTCACAATAATTTTTGACAACATTTTAGTCATCCAACATTAGGGTCCCTTACTCCTTCTTCTCCCTTATTTTTTAAAAAAAAACTTCCTTGACACTTGTCATTTCATGCATAATTTGATAATTTTTAATAATTAATTTAGAGATTATTCACCCCAAGCACGTCACTCTTCCTTCAAGTTTCACATGTTTATTTCTTTTTAATGAAACATTTTTTTTGAAATTTTCCTCACCTCCACAATTAATTTCTATATTTTTTCCTATTTGTCTCTTAATTCCCCAATTTCTCCTTTATTGTGTCTCCTAACTAAATTATTGTTGGATTTAGATTAAGACTCTCCTCTTAGTTAGGATTTAGAGTCTAGTTTTACTTAGGATTCTAACTCTATGTTGACACAACATTTCCTCGTGAAATAATTTATTTTAATATAAAATTTTCTTTTATTAATTTCATGCACATATTATGCACATGTCTAGAATTTTATTCTCTCTTTACTAATTTTTATTTAGTCCGAATTTCCCTGAAACACATTATTATAGTTTATTTAGACATAAACATTTAGGATTATATTTTATTACGTTCAAGTTCATAAATTAATGTAAAATTAATACTCTCTTTTCTAATCAATTTCAAGTATTCATTTTATTCTCTATGGTCTTCTACGTTCTTATTAATTTACTGATTTTTATTATGCGACCTACCCTTCAATATGCATTGACATGCTCTAAGGTTTTCACTCACCATTATTTATGTTGTTTTATTTTGACTTAATTTGGAAGTTCTCGGACATTTGGAGTCAATACTCCACTAGAAAAATAATATTAATAACTCTTATACATAAAATCCATAACTAAAATCATCATCATAATACATGCATAATAAAATCAAGTACTCATAAGAAAAATCTATAGTGCACTCTCTAACACTATCTGGATTCCAAGGTATTCCGTTGATGCCATCATCATCCTCATCGTGTCATGTTTCATGCACACTCACAAAACCTCATCATAATACATGTCAATGTTATACATCAATATTAATAACATAGTAATTGATTTGTTCTTATTAACATGAACTTCGGAACACTATCACGATATAATTATCAATAGAATTTTAATAAGACTAATATGTAGAAATCACTAATATCAGATCACACAAATAAAACATGGATAAACTACGCTTACCCACCCAATCCTACTCTGCAAGGTTGGGACCATCAACACACATAATCAATGCTCAAGTCAACGATTCATCCGATTTATTTTGACCATTAAAGGTGTCAGATTTGGTAGTTGTTCCGAGGAACATGAAGATATCTATACCCATATCCCATCCTATTCAAAAATTGAACTAGATCGACAGCAAATGACTAAAAGAGAAATATTCTTAAGAAAAGAGATGAACGTTCATCAAAGATTAAAGTAAAATATCTTTCATACATACACAACTATAATCATCAACGACCAAGGAAAAATATTCCATCTATGTAAATGATCGAACAATTAAATAAAATAAAAACTACTTAGATACACAGTGAGTCTAAAGATTCTAGCTAATCACATGATACAATAATCATTAACTTAATAATTGATCAACATTATGGTTGCACATCCTTTACCTTTGTTTAATTTGAGGCACAAGTAGAAGTTGTAAATAAAAAAATTAATTTTCATACCCATTCATCAATATTAAATCGTTAGCTAAAACTATTATGAAGAAGTCGTCAAGATAATTCTAATTATAAATATATAATTAGAACTAATTCATTATCAACATCTTACGTTATCACCTTGTAGCTTATGTCTAAAAAAACCTAAAATATCTTTAATGTCAAGGAACGTTAAATCATTAATGGAACTCTTCATATTGTTCACTAGTATTAGTTACTAATATAATTCATTAATAGAATGATAACTACATGCTCGAAGCAATTTATTTATGTGTTACACTTAATGAATATTTATCATAACTAAATTCACTAAAGTCATAACCTTGTACTTAAGGTTCGATTTCTTATTAAGTTCAAACAAACTATTATAGTTTAAGTTCTTTAGCATAGATTTGTATTACCTTAACATCCGTATCCTCCATTTTATATTCGTAAAAGTTTATTTCCTTTTTGAAAACTTATTATCAACTTAGTATATGAGTAATGGACAGAGACGATTTATAAGAAAACTTATTATGAACGTAGTATATGAGTAATGGACAGAGACGATATATAATTAATATATTTTAAACTATTAATATTAATAAAGGAAAAGTTCTAGTCTAAAGAATTGAAATTTAAATTGGAATAGAATACAAGGTTTTCTATTTATATCCTTTGGGTAAGAATACTTAGTCTAAGAAGACGTTCCTTATTTTAATGAAGAAATATTTTACCATGCAAAAATTTGGTTCATTAATTAATCTCTGCAATAGCATTAATGCTATAGTTCACGCAATAATTACCAATACTCCAACCCAAGTAGAAATTGTTCTCGCCAAAACTAATAGTTTCCTTAAATTTAGTAAGCTGTTATCGTATAACGCTTAGTAATAGTAATAGATTATACTATATATTCCTTATACTTTATGTAGAAGCAATGCCCAATTCAGGATCACATCTCTTAGCATTGTTGGCGTCAAGCCTACAACAATTGTCCAAGAAAGTCCGCTTAATGTATTTGATATCCCTAACCTTAACAAAACCATAATCTCTCATCTGGTTTTAGTAATATGCAAAAAAGGAATATTCGATAGTAAAGCCATCACTTTTTTTCTCGAAGAAAAGTATCTCAAAATTATATAAAGGTATAATTTCTTTTACAGATACAGTATCGATTCTGACTGATACTGAGAGTGATCAATTAAACTATAGTTTTGCTATACTGAATAACACAAAATACTCAATGCTGATCACACAACATCATACCGACATCAACTGAAATAAAGGCTGGAAAGGCGCAGATTGATAACAAAGCTGACCTCAAAACCACCTACTTACTCACCGAACTACTCATAAAACGCTCAATTTTCAATGATGTTTAGATGGGTAGGAGGGCTTTCCTCCCCATTTTGCCAATGATAGACTGTCAGTCTACCTTTGGGTTCCTTTAGCGCCCGCTTTGACAAAAAGTCTGCCTCTTTATTATGCTCCCGATAAATGTGTTGGAAACTAATTTCTTTAAAAATATGTGCCAGTTCCATTGTTTTTAATTTCCAGCCATCTAAATTCACTGCTTGAAGTTGACCCTTATGATTCATCCAATCAATAATGACTTTCAAATCCCCCAAGATTTGAATTTTATCAATTTCCTAAAGCGAAGCCAAAGTGAGAGTCACCCACAAACCCATTAGCTTTGCCTTTGTGTTTGTACCCGCTCTGCAATTGATGTACCATTTGGTGACCCTCGAAGCATGAGTTTTAAAAAAACCACTCGATGCACAACAACCTCCAGATAAAAGGGTCGCTCCATCAAAGCGTGCCAGCGTGAATCCCTCAATGTGAATAAAATCACACACTCTATTTGGAATGGGATTTAAAATGGCGGGCTGCCAAGAGAAAGTAACGACAATCCTATGCACCACTGCAGTATAAGAGGGAGTGTGATCCTCAAATAATACCTTATTCCTCTCAATCCAAATATGCCAGCAAGTAATGGCAACCAGAATTATCGAAGCAGATTTTTCAAAAGTCCAAACATTTAAACAATCTGTGATCGATGATCCATCCCAATGGACTTTTAAATTGTAGATTTCATCCAGAGGACTCCAAACTACCTTAGTGAAAGGGCAATGGATTAAAAGATGATTGGCATTTTCATCGTTGTTGTTGCAGAGCTTGCATACCCCGGGCCTACCCAGTCTTTTATTTTGAGCACATCCTAGATAAGTATTTTATTTGGAGCACATCCCAGGTAAGTATTTTATTGAAGGCCACCAACCACAGAAACAATTTTATTTTAAGCTAGATTGGCCACTTCCACAGGTTGAGAATCCATGCTTTTTCACATTTGAAATTTAGAGGTTTTATTAGAGCCTGATATAGATTTATGACTGATAATATGCCAGAAGTGTCCCCCCAATACACACCAGGTGGTCTGCACCATAAGTGAAAGATAGGCCTACATCCCTTAAAGCATATGTGAAGTTATCACATTCTAAAGCACTTTGCCCTGAAAAAACCAAAGAATCGCTTATGCGCCATCGATCTGGGAATGGAGATGCACCCACGGAATCTCTTGCCTGTGCTAGAAACAAAATATGGTTAAGTGACAGTTGCATTCTAAGGGTGTCTGAGAGGATAGAGTTCTCCTCCAGACTGACAATTTATCCACACCTATCAAGATCGAGTTCCTAGAAACAAGATTCCACCAAATCCAATGCAATAACACCGCAATGTTATTTGTCAAGCTACTCCAGATCACTTAATCGAGGTCCTTGAGTTTGAAAACATCATCTCCATCCCTCTACGAAGAAAATATTTATTATTGGTCGTAATCATTAGGATAAAGATGTTAATAAGATTAAACATTTTACATGACGAGGGTTAGATATTGATTTAAGTACAATTTTAAAATCCCTAATATTTAATTATCAAAACATAATAACACTGTCAATAATTTCTAACTCAATTTGATTCAATGTTAGAGATATTGGGAAACTTCACTCGTGGTCTTCGCCAAATCGTGCCTTTATGCTTGCTCAAAATCTGTACAGACAAGAATAGACTATAGTAGTAAGGCATAAACTCTAATCCATCCGAATTTACTACTCATCTGGATTTATTGTACCATAACGGGATCAATTGCTCACAAGTTTCCTCAAAGAATAAGTTAGTATAAAAATCTGATCAGTGGAAGTGGATGTTACATACACCCCCTCTTTTTTTAAACTTGATCTTGAAGTTTTGTACAATCTAATAATGAAAACAATAAATGTGTCTGACACTAATATATATATCCAATATATAAAAAAAATAAGGAATTGTTGATAAATATGATATGTGTCCTCCCATGTAGCTGAGTGTGGACTATAATTGTTCCACTAGACCTTGTCATGATCAACTATTGGACATCGTAGTTGTCAAATGGGATTTTCTACTATGCGGATTATCTCTGCCACGAGGGCACCCTCGTTCGACACCTACAAAGAACTCAAGTCAATAACATCTGACAGATCTAAAATATAATTTCACAAAATGGATACATGAAATAGATCGTGCATACACCTCAAAGAATCAGGCAAGGCTATCCGATATGCCACATTTCCTTTATTTTTCACAACTTTGAAAGGTCCCACAAACCTAGGAGAAAGTTTATCACCCTTTGCAAACTTGATCGAACTCTTATGCGGGTTCACCTACAAGAAAACTTTGTCTCCAAACTCATAATTGTGGTTAATGCAATGCACATCAGCATAACTCTTATGTCAATCTTGTCTTTCTTTAATTCTTCGTCTTATAGTTCTCATCTACACTTCCATTTCTTAGATTAGTTCTAGTGCCACCAAGAATCTGTCCTCTAGTCAATCCCAACTTAGAGGTATCCTATACGGTAGTCCATAAAGAAACTAAAAAGGTGTCATCTCTATCAAACTATGATAACTATTGTTGTATGTGAATTATACCAATGGTAA
The DNA here is from genome assembly GCA_032191745.1 of Picea mariana. Lineage (NCBI taxonomy): Eukaryota > Viridiplantae > Streptophyta > Pinopsida > Pinales > Pinaceae > Picea > Picea mariana. The sequence continues at coordinate 152,235 of JASDQU010101285.1, forward strand.
GAATTCTTCCCAGTATTTATGTTGATCCATCACATACATTCACATAATATATTCTAAAATATGATTCGTTCTTTTACTTTATCCATCTGTTTTGCAGTGATATGTTATGCTAAAATTTAGTTGCATTCCCAAAACCTCTTGGAAACTAGTCCAAAATCATCTAGTGAACATCAATCCTCGATCGAATATGATCTTTCCTGTTATGCCATGCAATCTCACAATATCGCTAACAAAAAATCTAGCTATGTTAAGCACCTGATATGTCATACAAAATGGAATAAAGTGTGCACTCTTCGTCAGAGTGTCCATGACCACAAAGATAGAATCAATTCTCCTTTCTCCTTTCCATCAGTGCCAATCCAACAATAAAATCCATCGAAATGACTTCCCATTTCAATTCAGGAATCACGTGTGGCTGTAAAAATATCACTTGATGTCTATGTTCAGCCTTCACTTGTTGACATTTAAGACATCTCTCCACATAATTAACTATGTCATCCTTCATGCCTTTATAGAAGAATAAAGGCTTAAGGTATGCCTTCATCTTCACGACTCCAGGATGAACCATGTACACTACTCAATGAGCCTCATTGAAAATCAAATTTCTTAATTTTTCATTTGGTGGTACATAAATTCTTCTTTTATACCTCAACAATCTGTCCTTTTCAAATGAATAACCTTCATACTTTGGTACCATCATGGTATCTTTCCCGATATGGTCCTTAATTTCCTTGTACTAGTCATCGTCAATATGTAATGCTAGAATCTTTTATCGAAGATTCGTCTTAAGAGGTATTACTGAAAATATGCATGGTCTCTAACTCAACACATCTGCTACTCTATTAACCATTCCTTTAATGTAAGTGATCTCAAAATAGTACTCACTTAACAATTCTGACCAACGCGTTTGTTGCGCATTCAAGTCATTATGGGTAAAAATATGTTGTAGTCCACCGTGATCATTTTTCAGTTCAAATTTTTGTCCAACAAGATAATGTCTCCAAACTCGTAAGGAATATACAATCACTAATAAATCTAAATCATGTGTTGCATAATTATCTTCATGCCTTCTTAGTGTCCTTCAAATGTAAGTGATCGCTTGACCGTCTTGCATTAATACTCCACCTAAATCCTCCTTGGACACATCCATGCATACCAAGAAATCCTTGTCCATATCAAGACCTTTTAGTATTGGTTCTATCATTAATAACTCCTTAAGTATCTAAACTATTTATGTGCATTTCTTTGACCATACAAATTTCTTGTTTTTCTTATGTAGTTCTGTAATTGGATTTGCTATCCTTGAATAACCTTCGACGAAACATCGATAATAACATGCTAGTCCCATAAAAGTATGTAATTCTTGTATGTTAGTCGGTGTTGGACATTCCATAATAGCCTCAACCTTCGTTGGATCCATAGTGATAACTTCTCCAAATATAATATGTCCCAAATAATGAATCTTCATCTAAGAAAACAAACATTTCGACAGCTTCTCGTACAACTTGTTTTCTCTTAAACAATGTAAAAATAATCTCAAGTGTTCTTCATGGTCTTCTTTCGTCCGAGATAAATTAGTATGTCCTCCATAAATACTTGTACAAACTTGTCCAAGTATTCAAGGAATACCCGATTCAGCAAACTCATAAATACACCTGGGGAATTAGTCAATCCAAACGGTAAAACAATAAAATCATAGTGTCTGAATTTTGTTTTAAACGCGGTCTTAGGGATATATTCCTCCTTTATTCACAAATTATGATATCCCGATCTTAGGTCAATCTTTGAAAACACCATCACTCCCTTCATTTGATAAAATAAATCATCAATTCTCGGAAACAGATACTAGTTCTTAGACGTGGCTTTGTTTAATTTACTATAATCAATACAAAGCCTCCACGATCCATCATTTTTTCTTAGAAAAATCACTAGCACACCCCACAATGATACACTTTTATGTATAATTACCAAATCCAACAGTTATTTCAATTGCATTTTCAACTCCTACAACTCAGGCATTGACTCCAATATATGGTAAACTCCAATTCTCTTTCTGACGGTAAACCTCGCAGTTCCTCAGGAAATAAAATTACAAACTCTAATACTACAGGAGGATTTTCTAATACTTTAGTTTCCCCTTTTTCATTAAGCACTAAGATGGAGTATAAGTTACATCCCTTGCACATACTTTTCTGTAATTGTAAAGAATAAATAAATCTTAATGACACTCCCTAGTTTCTTCCCACAATTACTCTACTTTGTCCCAAATCGTCCATCAATCTTAACCATTTTTCCTTGTAGTTAAGTATCGTATCATGAGATTCTAACCAATCCATTCCAATTACAATGTTGTAAGATACTAAGATCGTGACATTAAGTTTTACATTTGCTACAAATTCACCCAAATTAATGCTACAACCCATAAACTTTCCTCCAACTTTTTGTTTGGCCCCAGATACCAATTCTACATATCTAAACTCATCTTGCTCGACTACCTTTACCATAATTATTTTAAGCAAAACACTTGATATAAAACTTTTAGTAGCTCCTGGATCTATGAAAATACTAAATTGTTGAGCGATGATAATACCCGATGTATCAAACATTGTAGACTGATGCTCAGCCTGACAGTTATTCACTGTTGCATTTATCCTATGGGCCTTTCCCAAATCTCCAACTATCGTAGGTCCCGATGATCTGGAAGCTCTTTCCTTCTCAATAGGATAGTCTCTCTGGTAATGTGTCTCTCCACATGTACAACATACATTCTTTGGTTTGGTGCTCCTAGTCCTAGAAGTAGAAGTTGTTGGCCTAGGAGTCTATGGTCTTGTTCTGTTCTGTTGAACATGTCTAAAATGTTGCGCAAGACACTTCTACTATTGTTATGGTTCTCTGTATGGATGTAATGTACTCAAATTTCCAATAAATAAAAAAATTGTTTTTCATCTTGATCTTGTTTACCTGTCTCTATAAGTACAAGGTGTCGTATAGTAATCACCTAAAGTTCTATTATAACTCCTAAGCATTAATTCTTTATACCTTTAGTATAATTCTATATACCTTATAGCTAGAGAATCATTGCAATAAATTTCTATATACCATAATTGTTTCAAACCTCACTTTATAAATTGATATTTCTATATACTATAATTATTTTAAACCCCACTTTATATATTGGGACTCATCCGTATATACAATGATTGATAAAACCTTGAAAACCCTATGTAACATTACCATTAATACATATATATTTTTATATATCCCCGATCATTGTAATGTTATATAAATTGAATATAATGACAATGTTTCAAATGAAATGAGTCCTCGTAGGTATTTTTGGAGTTACTTCACACACTTAGGATTTCCTTTTCCTAAGGTTTTTCCTTGTTTATTAGTCATAATTACTCATTATCCAATCGCCTATATTTTAGGGGAGAATATTCCACCTGGAGAAATTTCCTTTCAGTTGACACTTCAGTTTGACTAGTTGAGTTGAGTTTAGATGTTGCATTGGTTTTATCACCATGCAACATTGGGATCATCACCATGATAATTCGATCTTGCCTTGGTATCATCACCAAACTGGAACATTAGCCTTGATTCCCTGAGTTAAATCCTCGCTACTCTCTGTTCAGTTAGTTAACTGAAGACTAGTTGACTAGTTAACTCAACTAGGTGACAGTTCACTCCTGTAACTTCTTGAGAGACTAGACTAGGTGGTATTTCAGTCCTGTAATTGCTAGTGTGTGTCCAGATCTCTCTAGACCACCACTATGGCACATTGTTTCACCTCTAATGCAAACTCATTGGGCTATATAGAGTATATCATGTGTAAACGATTCATTATTCAAAACGGTTAATGAGAATTCTTTCATTCTTTCTCTCCTTATTCTTCTTTCTCCAATTCTCTCTGCAAATGTGTGTATTATTTTTTAGCTAGATCTATTATGTGTAGTTTCAACACATTTACATGTTATCAGAGCCAACAGACTGCTAAGAAAAATCTACACCAGAAAAATTTGCAGGTACAAAAGATTGAAGATAGCGGAAAGATGCAATTCCAAAAAGAATTCATTCTTACACCTTACAACTATTTTGCATGGAAGGAAAAATATCCATACATATCCGATATATAGGGTTGTACAGGTTAACCATGAATACAGATAGAGAGCCAACATCATCCATAGAAAAATCCAAGTACTTAAATCGCATGGATGAGGCACTCGAAACAATTTGCAGTATTATTTCTATCAATCTCCTTTTTCACATATCTTCATGTAAGAATCCCAATGAATCTTGGACCACCTTGGAAGGGATCTTTTGCAAATAGGATGAGATGAGGGGACACATGCTGGAGGTGGATCTGCTCACATTGGATCCAAAAATCTTCAAGAATATCCAATATTTCTTTACAAAATTCAAGGATTTACTGTCGCAACTCAAATCTTGCGGGGTTGACAGATCGAAGAAGGAGAAACAAATGGGTCTCACCATTCTCTCCAAGCTTGCTCCTGAATTCTCTGTATTCATATCTACATTCCATACTTTCATATTCACCTCTGGAGCCACCTGGAATATGCCTTCTCTTGAGGACTTTATCGAATCCCTGATGCAAGAGCATACCAAGCTCATCAACATGGGCACAATCAAAGGCCCAAAGGCTCATTTACTCACTGTGCAAGATGGCAGCCAAAAATATAATAAATCTAAAGATAAAGATAAATGAAAATCTCATGCACATCCAAAGAAGGAAGGGTACACAAAACCCTTCACTGATGCCTTCAGATCCAAACGAGAAGAGGGGAGAAATGCACATACTATCACAAAGGATTCCATTTGGAATCCGCATGCATGCAAAAAAAAAATAGATATGATGTCTCAAATACTTCAGAAAGATAACCTTGGAGATTGCATGCCCTACGGTGCTAAGAAGAAGAAGCTAGAATATCTAAATTCCAAGAAAGACAATTCTAGCCATGCCTTGATTTCCATCAACTCCTCTCCCGATGCTTGGATCGTCGATTCAAGAGCATCACATCACATGGATGCCTCAAAATAAGTATATTCTTCTTTGGATGCATGCAAAGTTCCTCCTATTCTAATGGGGCACAACTCTTCTATCTAAGTCACCGCCAAAGGAAGGAGTGAACGATTGAACTCACCAATGGAAGTTTTGAGAATGTGTTGCATGTTCCCAATATTTTTGTCAACCTTCTCTCCGTGTATTAGATGAGGAATTATGGAACCAGAAAGAAATTCATATTCACACCAAATGTCGTGGACATCTACGACATGCAAACCAACTCCAAGGTTGCTACCGGTGAAGTAAATCATCAGTCTAGATTGTATACATTTTCTAAATTCATTGAACCTGATTCTACTTTACTGCTTACTCATGTTGATAAAGTAGTAGGATATGGAACGAAAGGTTTGGACATTTGAATTTCAGATACATGCAACAAATTAGAAAAGAAATATTAGTTGATGATCTACCAGACATCCATTTCTCCAAGGGAGTATGTGAGGAATGTGTTCTCGGAAAACACCCTCAAGAGAAATTCAACAAGGGAAAGTCTCAGTGAGCTTCCACACCTTTATATCTGATCCACAATGACCTCATGGGTCCTTTTCCACATCCATCGATCAACAAAGAGCGGTTTGTTCTCATTTTTTTTTATGATTTCTCATGTTTTACATTGATCTACTTTCTCAGGAAAAAATATGAGATCTTTCAACACCTCAAGGACTTCAAAGCCCTGGTTGAGACATAGTCTGTAAAGAAGATCAAAGTCCTCCAAAATTATAAAGGATGAGAGTATGTGAATCACGAGATCCACAATATTTTCCATGAGTCATGGATTCAGTTGCAACACACAGCTCCCTTTACTCCGCAGCAAAACGAAGTTGCTAAGAGGAAAAACCAATCTCTAAAGGAGATGGCATCTTGCATGCTGCATGCAAAGTATCTACCACAAATAATATGGGACGAAGAATTTAATTGTGCAACATACATACAAAATAGATCTCCCCATAGATCTATCAAGGATAAGACCCCCTATGAGGCTTGGAGCAGCCTCAAACCGGAAGTGATCCACTTTCGCATTTTTGGTTCACGTGCATGGGCCCGGATTCCCTCTGAAAAGAGGAAGGCACTTGATCCACAGAGAACTGAGTGCATTTGTTTTGGATAACCCTATGGTGTGAAGGTATATTGGATTATTTATCTTTCCTCGGATCATCTCATCATTGAGCGTAGTGTCCAACATGAGGAAATTGTCTCGCATGTACCTCAGTAGCCGCATGCAAACACCTTCACTTTTCCACCTGTCCGAGATGATGAGCATGCACATGTTGACTCTTCTTAAAATGAGAGTTCTAATTCAGAGGACTCAAATGATTCAGATTCAAAGTTAGTACAGTCAAATGCAGAGTCAGAGCATCCATATGCAGTTGCAAATCCAGAGCAGAGGCCCAAGTGGGCACAGACTACTCTTCAGGATGTAGAATATCTCGTTGGTGATCCAACCGATACTAGGAGGACTCGATCTCATTTCGAGGAGCCTCTTGTTGCACTCACTGCCACTGAAGCATTTCCCTTGAGGCAAATTTTCTTGGTTCATTCTTCAGATCCAAAGTCTTATGGTGAGGCTACTGGAAATCCCTTTTGGGAATCCACCATGGAGGAGGAATACATCTCCCTCCTTGAGAACCAGACTTGGTATCTGGTTCCCCTTCCTTTTGGGAGGAAAATTGTTAGATGTAGATGGGTCTACGAGACCAATAGAGCAGCGGATGGGCAGATCAACAGATACAAACCCAGGCTTGTTGCCAAAGGCTTTTAGTAGGTTCATGGTATTGACTATGATGAGACCTTCACTCCAGTAGGGAAGATGGATTCCATATGATTGGCACTTTCCATTGCGACAACCAAGGGATGGGAGGTCCATTGGATGGATGTTAAGAATGCATTTCTTCACGTTGATCGCTCTGAGGAGATCTACATGAAGTAGCCCTGGGGGTTTATGCAGGAATCATCTTTGGTATGTCGACTGAAGAAGTCACTTTATGGCCTCAAGTAGGATCTGAGGGCATGGTATGCCAAGATGGATTCCAAGATGTTGTCACAGAACTTTGTATGTTGTAAATTAGACTCGAATGTCTGCATGCTCAGGATGGCCGATTCACTTCTACTTTTAGTTCTATATGTTGATGATTTGTTGATCACCGGTAGCTTGACTTCAACGATTGCTAAAGTTGAGAGGATTCTAAATGACAGGTTTTTGATGACGGGCATGGGTCTGCTAAAATTGTTCCTTGGACTCGAGATCAGTCAGGATTCATTAGGCATCAAACTATCTCAAGCCAAGAATGCACGAGATCTCCTTGAGAGATTTCACATGACAGACTGCAAGTCTGCTCTGACTCCTTTCCTATCAGGAGTCAAATTTGAGGATGGTGGGGAGACTCCACTAGTTGAAATCACACTATACAGATAGCTAGTGGGGAGCTTGTTGTATCTCATACACTCCAGACCAGACCTCTCATATGTAGTTGGCATAGTTTCCAGGTTCATGCAAGAGACGCATGAGCTACATTGAAAAGCTTAAAATCATATCCTTCAATACATACAAGGCACCATCACCTTTGGGATTCATTATGCAACAGACTCTACATTAGATCTCATTGGGTTTACTGATTCCAACTGGGCTGGCGATAGCACTGATCAAAAGTCCACATCTGGTTACTCACTCAGTCTTGGTTCCAGGCCTATTTGTTGGTCGAGCAAGAAGAAATATGCTATTGCTCTATCTTTAGTCAAGGAAGAGTACAGAGGGGTATTTAACATAACCATTCAGGCTATGTGGCTATAACATTTTCTCACTGAGTTGGGCATTCAGTTTCATCGGTTGATCATCATCTGGTGTGACAACCAGATCACTAAGAAGTTCTGCAGAGATCTAGTTCAGAGGTAGCGGACGAAGCACATCGAGATCCACATTCACTACATCCGGGACTTAGTACACGATGGGATAATCGAATTACAGTTCTATCCTTCAAAAGAATAGACAACAAATATATTCACTAAGACTTTCACTGAGCAGAAGTTTCATTCTCTGTGAGGTCGTCTTGGAGTGAAGGACAGAGTTGCCTAGCAACTGTAGTTCTTATTTTTACATACATTGTACCTTGAGGGGGATTTTTTCCCATGAGGTTTTTCCTTTTTCCTTACTTTCTTTTTAGTGTATCTTTTGTATCTAGGTACCTAACATGGCGTCGTTGCCGGGACCCATTCTTTATTTTCACCATAGTGATGTTCAGGGGGGGGTGTTGGAGTTACTTCACACACACCTAGGATTTCTTTTTCCTAAGGTTTTTCCTTGTTTATTAGTCATAATTAGTCATTATCCAATCTCCTATATTTTAGGAGAGAATATTCCACCAAGAGAATATTTTCTTTTAGTTGACACTTCAGTTTGACTAGTTGAGTTGAGTTTAGAAGTTGCATATATCACCATGCAAAATTGGGATCATCACCATGATAATTCGACCTTTCCTTGGTATCATCACCAAACTGGTGCATTATCCTTGATTCCTTAAGTTAACTCCTCACGACTCTCTGTTCAGTCAGTTAACTAAAGACTAGTTGACTAGTTAACTCAACTAGGTGGCAATTCACTCCTGTAACTGTCTGAGAGACTAGACTAGGTGGCAGTTCACTCCCATAATTGTTGGTGTGTGTCCAAATCACTCTAGACCACAACTATGGTGCATTGGCTCACCTCCAGTGCGAACTCATTGAGCTATACAAAGTATGTCATGTGTAAACTATTCATTATTCAAAACGGTTAATGAGAATTCTTTCATTCTTTCTCTCCTTCTTCTTCTTTCTACAATTCTCTCTGCAAATGTCTCTATTATTTTTTAGCTAGATCTATTTTGTGTACCTTCAACACATTTACAGGTATTAATGGTTTACCCAAGGTGACTACATAATTTATGAACATTGAGGAATGTGCATACGATTTGGCTATCGCATTCATACCTTCCACCTGCTTTTTATTTGACATGCATTAAACCGTTTAGCTAGAAGCTCTTCACTTCTCAACCTAATGTCTACTTGTTGTAATATCAGGTTTCAAACATACTAGTCTTGAATATTAACGCCACTACTAGAATGCCACGCTATCCTGGTCACATGCCTAGTACTTACGTATTTCAATTTTTTATTGTCATGACAATAAATTGGCTTTACGGAACCACTCGAGGCCTTCATATGATATTTTTCATTCCCTATTTTGGTTTAACACATAAATTGTCTCGGATCTCTACTCTGAGAGGTTTTGGCCTTGCTCTAAAATCGTTCTCCCACCATTCAGACCATATTGAGCTTCGTTTGGTAACTCTTTGTCTAAGGTATTGTTTTCCTCACAAGTTCTGGGAGAGGGTTTTCGAAGAATTATGTTTGGAAACATTTTAAATAGGAGGGGATCATGTTATGAGGATCATAGGTGACCTCCAGACTACAGTGTTTTTGTGTAATTTATGATTAAACCTTTATCACTCGATCATTAAAGGTATGGACAACAATTTATTCATTCTTTTCTTTAAAAGGTCATGTGAATTGGATGGAGATAATGTGAAAATCATCCAAGGAAAAATACCATACCCAAGTTTTGGTTTCTTTCCCTGTTGAGTAAACGTTTAAGAAATGTGTTTCTTTTCATTATGTAAGTACTTTGGTTTCTTTAAAAGGATTCCCCTATGTACAAGTTGTTTGTACTGTTAGAAGGTAATCTTGGGTTTTCCATTATTGTTCCCATCTTTTTACTCTAGGTGTATTCGTATTTCAACTATAACTTGCATTCTGGTTTACTTAATAATTCTTATATCTTTGTGCCACTCAACTAAGGTTAGAATTAGTCCCATTAAACCTTTTAGTTATCTAACTTATAGTTAGGACTATTCCATTGAGATTTGGACTACTTTGTTTATTCTCATCTTTCATTTGGGTTTGGTTCTAACCTCTTACCACACGGTTTGTTTCTTATCGTTGATGCATTTTTGGTTCACATTGTAACTAGTGCACTTGTTGATTGAATTTCTTTCGTTCTCTATTCAATAGTTTATCACGTTGTTTATTGTTTTAACTGGAAATTAACTCAGCGTTTTACATTTCCCAAATTTTCTATCTAGCTTGTCCTGCTTTGGTTGTTATAAATAATTTTAATATTAATTTCTGAATCGGTTACAATTATCCCTTAGCCCGTATTAATTTCTGATTCGGTTACAATTATCCAAAAATGATTCAATTTTGGAGGAGCATAACTACGTTTTTCTTATTTAGTTCACCTATGCTATTGTAACATGTACAATATTTTAATTTATGAAAGAATGGTCAATCAGTATTGATATGTATTATGTGGACTCTATATTTTTTATAATGGTAATACAATGTGTCTTCTTTAATGCATCTATCATGAAATAATCTAAAACCGAATCAAAAGAGATAAATCTGAGTAATCTTATGTCAAAACATTATGAAAATTTTCTATGAATTTTGTATAAATAGTTAAACATAATTTAGATCTCAATCAACCTATTTATATATAATTTCTTACACAACAACGTTGATCTATATATGTGTATGTTTTCTTACTCAACAACATAAGTACCTTTGTTTGAAAATCTCCATTCTAGATTATTTAAAGAAGACATTATATAAACTATCTTAATCCACATAAGAAATAACACTTCATAATTTGACTAATAACATTAGACTCTTCCATAAAAAGAAAATAAAAACCTGGGAAAACAAAAGGAGCATCCATGTTCCACCCAACCTTAGAAAGGATCATCTAGTTAACTTGATCTGATCACCCCCAAGCCTGATCATGAATCCATAAGGGTGATATCGAGCCTCCTATTCCATCATAATCTTTGTGTCTTCAATAGTTGGCTAACACCGTAGTGCTCACAAATCAACATCCTTTGTACTCTTCTGAATCACTAACAAAACTTTTACCACTGAATTCTTCTCTTCCACATGCTAAGCAGTGTCCTTCCTCCTCAAACATGTGTATATATCATTTTTCCCAGGTCTTAGTATTTTCCAAGGTATTTCCCTCCTTGGCAATTTTTCGTAGCTTTGGAAATCCTTGATTTTTAGGGTATCTCAATCATCAAAATTTACTTCTAACACATTCATTGCATTCCCAAGGTTAGCTCCAACCTATTCCCCACTCATGGATTCATAATCATCTGTTTTAAATTGTTTTTTCCTTCTATCTTCCTTATTTAATTAAATAAAAATATTGTCTCTTACATCTGTCTAGTAATTAAACACACTTGCCAAGTCACTATCTTGCACAAAAATTAAATTAATAACAGTTATTTTTCCTAGAAATTATAACTTATTTGAGGGGTATTACATACTCTCCCCCTTGGAATTAACACCATCCTCAATGTTAAATGATTATTCTTTCCTGGTCATCCTTGGAATAGAGTTGGATATGTCTACCTGATGACATTGTCCAATTCTCAAGTAGCTTCTTCCGGACTAAAGTTCTTCCACTGCACTTTTTCATGTAAGATGAGTTCGTTCTCGAACATTGTTTCTTTCTTGTCCATAATCCACAAAGATTCCACCTGAAAGTATCCTTCTAGTTCCACCTATAACAAATTATTATAAATTACATGAATAGGTTCATGAACATACTTCTTTAACAATGAAATATGAAAAATGTTATGAACTCTTAAACTTGTCGATAGTGCTAGCTAATATGCTATTGGGACAATGTGAGCTAGCACTTTAAATGGTCCAAAATACCTTGTTGCTAGTTTTGTACATTTTCCAAGTTTCAGTGAACTCTATCTTGCCTTAACTCGGAGATAAACATGATCTCCAATATTAAATTATTTTTGTACTATGTTCTGATCTGCATAACTCTTTTGTTGATCCTGCACCACCTTTAAATTTTGTTCCGCTATTTTAACCATTGATTCCATTTCATGTAACATATATGGTCCAACCATGATCCTATCTACTGGATCATCCCAACTGATAGGATTCGTACCTTTCTTTTCATAAAGGATTTCAAACAGACTCATTTTGGTTGAAGATTGATACTCGTTATTGTAGGAGAATTCTACTAGAGTTAAGCAGTCTTCCCATTTTTTCGGTTTATCCATAACATACATTTGGAGGATGTCTTCAATAATATGGTTAATACATTTGGTTTTTCCATCTGTCTCTGGATTCTAATTGCTACTGAATTTCAATTGAGTTTCAAGAACTACAAACAATACCTTCCAAAAATTTGAATTAAACTTAACATCCCTGTTAGAAATTAATTTCTTTGGTACTCCATGTAATCTAAAAATATATTTCATAAAAATTTATGCAATATGAACAACTCTGTAAGTAGAATTTACTGTTATAAAATGTGTAGATTTACTTAACTTATCCACTACTATCATAATTAAGTCATGTTATTTTTTGAGTTTTTGGAAAACCTGTGATGAAATCCATTGATTCCCATTTCCATTTTGGTACAAGGAAAGGATGCAATAATCCTGCTAGATGTTGATGTTGCACCTTTACCCGTTGACATTCTAAACACTTTGCCAAGTAGTCAATTGTATCAGTTTTCATATTAGGGTAATAAAACTGTTTTGTTAGTGATGAAATCATTTTATGATATCTGAGATGGCTTGCATAAGGCTTTTTATTGATTTCATTAAGGATTAGCAATTTTAATTCCATCAAATTTGGTATCTACATTTTTTTTTAAACTTCAGAACTCCCTCTTTGTCGATTTTGAAATTTGCCATGTTTGTTTCCTCTTCACCTTTCAACAATTTTTCATTTATTTTTGCGCATTCATTTTCTATTTTACCTATAGATCTGATTTTGTCCTTGAGGTCGTTGTTGTATTTACTCATAATTAATTCATAAATACCAATTTCCCTTCTACTAAGTGTGTCTGGAACTTTATTTTCCTTACCCTTAATGTGTTTGATTTCAAAATCAAATTCTCTTAAAAATGCAAGCCATCTTGCTTGCTGTGCATTCAATCCTTGTTGATTCAACAAATACTTTACACTACTATTTCCTATTAAAATCAGAAATTTCCTTCCTGTTAAGTAATGATGCCATATTTTTAATGCATGTATAAGAGAAGGTAACTCCAAGTCATGTGTCACATATAAGTTTCACTCATGTTCCTTTAACTTCTTGATTCATAAGAAATCATGTATCATTTTCTAGCATCAATGCATATTGTGAAGTCTTTATAAGGTTTGACAAATTTAAGAATTGGTGTAGTAGTTAATCATATCTTTAACTCATTGAAACTTTCATGGCATTCTTGTGACCAAATAAACTTTACCCCCTTTTTTTGCAATGATGTAATAAAAAAAGTGGTTTTAGAGAAATTTTCAATGAATATTTTGTAGTATCATGTGATACCCATGAACGATCGTATCTTCACTACATTCGTGGGTCTAGGCCATTCTACAATTTCCTTTATCTTTTTTGAATCCACTGCTATTCCATCATCTGAAATAATATGTCCCAAGTATTGTATATTTTTTTGGTAAAAGTCACATTTGTTGAATTTAGCATAGATTTGATGTTCTCGTAACATTTGTAGCACTATTCTTAGGTTCCCTTCATGTTCTTTTTCCATTTTTGAATAAATCAGAATGTCATCTATAAAAGTAAAAACAAACTTATATAGATACTGACTGAATATATTGTTCATTAGGAAAATAAAAGTTGTTGGTGCATTTGTCCAAAATGAATTACCACAAATTCATAATGTCTATATCATGTTTGAAAAGTTATTTTGTTAATGTCCTCATCCTTAATTTTGATTTGACGATAACCATATCCTAGATCAATTTTAAAAAATACTTTCACCCCTCCCACTTGATCAAACAAATCATTAATTCTCAGTAGGGGATACTTATTTTTTATTGTAATTTTATTTAGTTGTCGATAATTGACGCATAAATAGAATGTCTCACTGTAATACCCCGATTTTGAACCCCGTATTAAATATTGTATTTTGTTAAGTTATGAAAGGCTAGAGTGCCTAAAAAATTATTAAGAGACCATTATGCCTAGGAAATGTAATGTTTTGATCATTATTAATATAAAACACATCGTTGGCTGCTAGAAAAACAAGGACAAGAGTTATAGGGGGCTATTATTCCACAAGGGAGGGGGCTTGAGGGGCTGAGTACTTATTTTATATTTTATTTATCCATTTATGTCTTTAGTGGAGAATAACAATTACATGAGCTTCTTAGGGGAAGACCATCGAGTTCCTTAATTCCAAGAAGTACATAAACTCATCCTTTGTCTGTGGTTGGGGTTGGTTTTTGTTCTTTGGGATTTGTTGGTTCATTCACACTCTTTTATTCATTTTCCATCATTCTCACCTTTCATTTATCTTATGTTCTCCACTCATCCCCTCACCTACTCATCCCATTTGATTCAAGAGCTACTTGGGGGAAGGAAACCAAATTGATGAGAAAATCCATAGTCGTTGGTCGTATAGACTATTCGTATATTCCAACCAGAAGTTGGTGCCTACATGTCTCTGATGCCTTGGCCCATGTTTCAGTTAACTCATAGTTCTGAGTCTTGAGATTCCTAGCAGGGAGATTCTTGACCAGAAGCATTAGATCACTGGAAGAGATGGATATCCTGAGGGACTGTGTGGCAGCGAAGGGGGTCCATTCCATTGGGTTGTGTAGACTGGGTAGAAGAGAGCTCGTGTACTTTGGATTGTTGTAAGTGATAAAAGGCCTATGAGAGTCTGAGGTTTGACTGGCTTGGGAAGCCGAGTGACAACATGGAATCCATCCTTGTGGACTCATAACCCTTGCTCGGGGGTGTCACTATTGCTGATACTTGGAACAACGGTGTCTACGGTTAGATGGAACGTCCTTGTTCTGCAACCAGTTGGTGTCTTCTTTTCAGACAAGGTAAGTGATCTTTGTTTGGGTTTTTACCTATGTATGATTTATTCTGCTATGTATTTATTTATCTTTGAATTTAATATTTAGAATATGCATACTTGTTGGTTATTGTTGTGCATGTATTAGTTTATGTTGTGGCATGCATATTTATTTTCGCATGTGGTTTTCATGTCTCTTAATTAAATTAGAAGTGATTCAAATTGAGATAAATCACTGTGAAGTGAGTCCCTGGACTGCAACGTGCCTCGAATTTGGGTGGTTGGTTGTGTTAAAGTCGGATTAAGTGACATAGTTTGACTTGTGGGTGGATCGGTACATTATAGATTGGTATCAGAGCCACAATTTGAAACACCGGGTCATAATGCGAAGGATTTATTAGACAAGATCTTGTGGTTAAGATCAAGTACACCTTGAATCGGGAATCTTAGGAGAAACGACATTGCATAGATTGCATGGTAGCCAGAATGTCAGATATCCTTTGTAAAGGATAGTGCAATCGTGACCATTCCTTTTGAATTCGGGAGCGATCGCCATCATGGGATCGAGGGAGATCTGAACCATCAGATCAGAAGACGAGTAATCAGGGGTCATATGATGGAGGCGAAAAAGAGGTTAGGTAAGAATTAAGTCCCATCCATCGGATCTGAATAATCGATCATTAGTCATCAATCGAAGACAATCAAGAAAGGAAGAACTTCAAAACTTTGTCGCTTCTAAGATCTTGGTAGGCAGGAAAATCCTGAATTGTTGAAGGCTGGAGTCGCGAAGCCCCATCTATTGTTTGATATAATGGGAGGCATGGAGGGACCTCTGTCATTTATTGTGGTTATTAGAATTGACCAGTTATGGATTTTTCACTCCAGGAGTTTTAAACTTTCATGAATTGTTACAGCCCGGAGCTCGAGAGTGCTAAAGTCCCATAATCCCCATCGATCGTTAGATTGAGGGGAGAAATTCTGGAGTGTTTTGGGCCATCATATCTAGTTGTGGTAGAAGGGTAGCGAATTTCAGGCTTCAAAACTTTGTCACTCTGGAAAATCGAAGTAATTTGTAGAGTAAAACCCTAGTGTGTCGAAGGCTCGAAGTGTAGAATTCACGAAGGTGTAAAACCATGAAGTCACGTGAGCCATTAGATATGGAGTTGTGATTGGGGATCATCCATGTGTTTGATGATGTGGCTTGTGCTACATAGAAAGGGGTAGTGTGGGGAGATGTGTCACCTGGATTCAACACCTTTTGGACCCCAATCTGTCCATTTTTTAGTGACATGTGGCACACGTGCCACAGGTCCACATCACCCTAGGTGACATCAACATTCCATGTCATCTATAGGAGTATGTGACTTTGAGGGTGTGAAAGTTCTGTCTGTGAGAATTTTTAAAGCTTGAAGTAGTGAAGGCATGTATACCGTTGATCTGAGATCCCTTCGGGACCTCTCTCTACCGTTGGATAAAGAAGGAGGAACATGGTAAGTACTTTAGAGGATTTTCACTCTCAGGGAATTGAGATACATGAGAGTTGAATGTCTCATAGCCTCGAAGCAAAAAATTTTTGATTTGGAGGGGATTGTCCATCTCAATATTTGATTAAGTCGCCACTTTTGATTTTCGTTGAAGCCTCCAGCTAGGGGTGGGGCCGTCCATTCAACAAGAGATCAAGTCTGGACCATTTGATTTTTTATGGTTGAGTTAGTGAAGACTTAAACAAAATGTAGCTCCGAGAGAAATTGGAAGTTGACAATGAAGAATAATTGAAGACCAAAGTCTAGAGGACTTATTCCCAACATCGGTCTCATGATAAGGTAAAAAGGGTCTGGGAGGTAACCCAACCCTTGATTATGTTTTTTTTGCAATCTCCCATGTGGAAGAACATGGAGCGAGTTTCTAAGGAAGGATTAATCCTGAGGGTTCGAGCCATGGTCACCTGGAGACATGGTTTGAGGGAAGCGCCTTTGTATAATTCTATTATGTATCAGCCAAAGGGGGGGGGGGTGAAAGTGAATTTCCTTCAGGTAGCCCTAAATTTTATCTCTGATATCAAATTGCAGAGAGATTTAGCCATTGGGATGGAGGATTCTGAGGAAAATAATAGGGAACTGTTATGCTGGGAAGACTAATATATTTTTCTGCATTAATTGAGAAGAAAAAAAAATACCTTTAGCAATGTTTGACAATTAATTTATTTTATAATAACCCTAACAAAATGGTTGCTTGCACATTTTACATAGTTAGGGGTGTGTAATATTATTAGTCCATGGTAAGAATACATTCTAGAAATGGAATATGGAGAAGGATATTACAACCATGATAAAGAGGTCAAAGGTCAAAATATTAGTGTTGGTAATTGATGCATACCCCCACCCACTCCCTGCGGTCCGCGTGACCTCTTGGTCTAGGATCGTTCAAAATCAAGGAGTTGAATTGGTTCTTGGGCCCCTATTGAGCCCTCAAAATCCCATACACATGTCCTATTTTCCTTCCCCATGCCTCAAAACATCTAGCGAGGGTCCACCATGTGGCTTCAAGATGAAATTGCGGCCCAAAATCTCCTTTTAAACAAAATTCAGGACTTTGGAGCTCCCAGACTTCATAAGTTATAACAAAATGAAATCGCATTCCTCCTGAACATCGAATTGGTGGAGGACTGAATAGTGGAGGGGATCAATGATCCATAATATTCGTTGTGATCTATGATTGGAAATAACTTTAGGATTTCGTGCTTTGGGGGTTTCACCTACTTCAACACACTATATCCCCGGAGTGCTGAACTCTGAAACCATAGATCAAATGGTTTTGAAACTTACCTTAGAATGATGGTTGGGGTGAGTTCCAGACTTTAGGACTCCGGGAAACTTCCGCTCAAACACTTCACTTCAAAAACTCCTCCGAGGTGATAGACCTCTGGATATTAGGATCATAGGACTCATGTCCCCAAAAATGGATGATCGCGATAGACTGCATCCTTCAGGTCTTCAGGAGTTCCCGAACCAAAAAAAACTTTTAAACCTGTTCTCTCACTCTATCAGGTTTTCTGAACCTCAACCAATCCACTGACACGTGGCCCTGACACCAACGTTTAGGATCCACTATGAGATTCGGAGCTTCGGGAGTCCTCTCACATTAACAACTTTCATCTAATTTCCTCAAGAGTGTTGAGTCTTTGGACTCCAATATCTGGTGACACGTGTCCACTGTAATCAATGGCTGAGATGGAATCCGACCTTTAGTCCTTCGGGAATCATGTCTCATTTACGCTCGAGCTTGAAAAATATCTGGAATAACAAAGTTTGAAGGAATTCCAATATTAAAACACATGCTACTTACTTGAATCCAATGGTTGTTATTCCTCGTCCTCAGATATGACAATTGAAATATATTCTTCTCCTATGCACTCCTCCTTATTTCTGGATTCTGATCTGAGAACCCATATTTCTTATGACAGATGATCTGCCGATAGTTGTAGCTCCTCCTTCTTAGATATCCGCACTTTCCTTCCAATGAAGTATTTCTTTATATTTTTCAAAGGCTCGTCCTTTGATTCCTTTGCCTCTGGGAGACTGACGTTTTGGTCATTTCTCACACTACACCTCCTGAGCTTTGAACTTGAAACAAGTTCACCTATGGACGCCTTACGCTTCTTCCACAAAATGAACCTTAAAAGGCTTTTGACATCTGCACACATTGTAGAGACTCTGTGCACACTTGCACTAACTCTCTTGAGCTTTTCCAACTTAAATGGACTTAGTCTTAGGTGCACACTTGCGCTGCTTCTCCAATATGGAACCTTAGAATTTTCTCGCCTTCTGCAATCCTTGCAAGGATCTATCTTTACTTGTGATATTTCTCCTGAGCTTGTAAGTTCTTGGACTTCAAAGGGTTTATTCCCTTTGTTCTCCAAATGATTTCTTGTTGCCTCCTAGAAATTTGTGCTTGTTCTCCTGAGCTTTGACCAACACTTTAGTAGTGTGTTCATTTTTTTCACTCCTCGCTCCAGCTATCAAAGTGTTCAACAAATCTGATGTTCCCACATGAAAATATCCTCTAAAAACTCGAAACATAGTTCTCATGCTTGCCTTGCCCTGAATCCTCAAAGTGTTTAGTAACTATGGTGTGATTTCACTTGTACAATCTTTCCTTTTGAGATTTTACACTTTACTAAGTGTAGGCGCATGCCTTGTTCTCACTCTCAGAGTGTTCAAAAACGTTGATGTTCTCTCCTTGCACTAATCCTTATGAGTTTGAGAATGATTCTGGTGTGCCCACCTGGCATGTTCTTCTCGAACTCAAAACAAAGTTCATGTTCACTCCTTCCACTAGCTTCATAAAGTTTTTCAACAAATCTGGTCTAAACTCCTTGCACTATCTTTGAGATCCCATAAACACTCAGAAAAATATAGATAGGGAAATTTATCTATTATTGTAAAGGAAACATTCATGAAATAACAACATTCATAAATATAAATGGTAAACATATTCTGAAACAAACATGCATTACACAGATAAATACACAGAGATTCATATGTAGGGAAATATGCCTTTTTATATTAAGACTAAATGTTAATTACAATGTATACAAAGCTGGACTGCAACAAAGTATTCAACTCTTTATTCTCTCCTCTCTTCTCCTAATTTCCAATTGCCTTCTTGATCTCAACACATTAATATTTTTTTTACAAAAGAGGGGCTCCTTGCGCCTTCCTCACCTACCTCATTAAATTAAATTCAATAAACATCTAGTCCAAATGGGATCTATATCTACCTATTGTCAGCTATTACAGATGACTTTACACTCGACCTGTACAAATACAGAGGCTTGGCTTTCCTGGAGCCTTGAAACTTTAATTACATTGAATTTTCATTTAAAATTAGATATTTAAACTCAAAATTGGGATGACTGGTGCATCCTTCTTTGGGATCTGTTCCCTCCAAGTGTGTTGGATGCCTACGTGGATGATGATTTGGATAAATTCTCCTACATCATACTTGAATGCTAAAAAAAATTATGAGCTCCTTCTCATGTCTCCTCTGTTGTTGTTGTTGAGATCCTCTAGGGTCCCAAAAATCATTTTGGAGTTGTCCACCTACTCCTTTCCTATGTTGTTGATGTTGTTGTTTTCGTACTGTTGTAGGTTCTCCTCTATTCCTCCTCTCTCTGTTTTTATCTGCCTCCTTTTTTTCTTCCAACATAAATTTCCTTATCTCCTCTATTTCTTTATCTAGTTGGTCCTTGATAGTTGGTTCTTCTCATGAAACCTACTCTGTTGCATCTCCTCTTATTCATTAATATCCAACTTTCCCTGTTGGATGCAATGACTTTTTGTTATTACCCTTTCCTTCAGGGATTCCAATTCTTCAAATAGATCAACACGTTCCAAGATTTCTTCTCTCTCTCCTGCTGCAGGTTCTCATTCTACAATCATCTCTTGTTCATCTCCCTTGCTGAAAATTTTGAGCAATTCCACTGAATGATCTTATGTTCTCCTCTCCTGGCCAACGTTTAATGTCTTCTCAAGATTCTCTTTTATGAAAGTATCAACTAGCTATCTTTATTTTGTTGCACCTATAACACATGCATTGTTAATTTTAAGAAAATCGTGCTCCTTGGCCTCTTCTCTGGATGTTTGTTGCATCACCTCCCCACATGTAGTACATGCGTTGGCCTCTACTGGGCTACCTGAAATGAATATACCGATCCACCCAATCATTAGAATTCATTTTTTATCCTCCTCTGTCATCACTCCTTATTGATCTAAACTCACTTCTAAATTGATGAGACTTTCAGACAGTCTCTCCTTCATTCTTGTCAATACTCCTTGCTAATATGAACTCGCAATTGATCCCACAAGACTTTTAGATAGTCTCATCTTCTTCACCTTACCCACTTGAAAATATATAATTTCAGCTCTGCCCTCATGGCATTTTATGAAATATTCAACGGATATCTTTTTATTTCCTCCTAACAATCTGAAAGTTCATTTCTTCCCTTTTGTAAGTCTACAAGATATTTGACTGATCTATTTTCCTCCTCACTAAGGTTTTCTCCAAATTTTGGCTCCCAAATGCAAATAGTCTCTTCCTCCATTTCATTGAGGCCTTGAACTTGCCTCATCCACCTCCTCAATATCTATCATTGCCTCTTAGCAACCAACTATTGGATGTACTACTTTGCTTTCTTCCTCATGGGCCATTCATACCTCCAACTTTCACACACTTCATGTTGCATCCTCATCATCAACTTTTCGAGCTCATCTGTAATCTCTTTGATCTCTTTATCCATATACTCTTTCCTTAAATTTTTGTGGTTTCCTCTTGGACCTTTCTTCTATCCTTCAGTAGCCATATTCTCCTTATGCCTTCCCTCCTGGCATGTATGTGAGCTTCCACTTTCTCTCTATGAGTTACAGTCAACCTCTGCCAAGCTCTCCTCACTTAGCCTCTCGGTTCAACTGCTAGAACCTTCTATGATATTTTACACTCATGTTAATTGTAGGTACACACCTTGCGATCACTCCTTCTCTTGATCACTCCTTTCTCTCTAGTTGTTGTACTCCAACTCCTCAACTTAAGAGTTCCATAGACTCTCATTTTCTTCAAGAATGCAATTGGTTCTTCTCTTTCAACTCACCTGGTAGTCTTCTTTCTACTTCACACTTGTAAACAATAGTCCCACCTACAAAGAATCAACACTTTGTCTCTCCTCCTTTGCCTGCTATCTATAGACAAAAATATACTCTGATACCACTTGATTGTATCAGACAAAAAGTTATTTGTGCTCTGATACCACTTGATGAAGACCCCCAACCACTCCCTGGGGTCCTCATGACCTCTCGGTCTATGATCGTTCAAAATCAAGGAGCTGAAATGGCTCTTGGGTCCTTGTTCAGCCCTCAAAATCCCATACATAGGTCCTATCTTCCTTCCCCATGACTCAAAACAACAACTGAGGGTCCACCATGTTTCTAAGGGCTAAAATCATGGCCCAACATATATTTTTCAACAAAATTCGAGACTTTGGAGCACCAGGGCTTCAAGGGTTCTAAAAAAATGTCATCACGTTCCTCCCAAATGTTGAATTGGTGGAGCATAGAACAACTGAGGGGATCAATGGTCCAAAATATCCGTCGTGATCTATGATTGGAAAGAACTTCAAGATTTTGGGTGTTGGGGGCTTCACCCACTTCAAAACAATATATCTCCAAAGTGTTGAATTCTAAAACAACATATCAAATGGTTTTGAAACCTACCTCAAATTGATGACTGGGATGAGTTTCGGCCTTCGATACTCTGGGAAACTTCCACCCAAACACTTCACTTCAAAAAATCCTCTAGAGTGTTGTACCTCCCAATCTTAGGATAGGAGGATGTGTGTACCAAAAAATGGATGGACGCGATAGACTCTGGCCTTCGGGCATTTGGGAGTTCCCGACCCGAACAACCTTTTAACCCTGTTCTCCCAGACTGTAGGGTTTTTCGAACATCAACCAATACACTAACACATGGCACTGATGCAAATAGTCAGGATCCACTCCGAGCTTTGGAGCTTCGGGATTTCTCTCACATTAACAACTTTAATCTAAGTTCCTCCCGAGTGTTGAGTCTCTGGACACCAAGATCTGGTGAGACATGTCCACTGTAATCAATGACTGAGATGGACTCCGGTCTTTAGTTCTTCAGGAGTCCTATCTTCTTTGTGCTCGAGCTCGAAAAATCTTCGAACTCATGAATTTTGAAAGAATTATAGGATTAAAACACGTGATACTTACTTGAATCCAATATCTATTGATTCTCATGCTTAGATCCGATGGCTCAGATCTATTCTCCTCCTACGTGCTCCTCCTTCTGACTGGATTATGATCTAATGGCCTAGATTTCTCTTAACAACTAATCTGATGATAGTTGTATCTCCTCCTCCTCAACTATCTACACTTTACTTTCGATAAAGGATTTCTTGATATTTTACAAAGGCTGGGCCTTTGATTCCTTCTCCTCTACGAGACAAAATGTTTGGTCATTGATCGCACTGCACCTCCTAAGGTTTGAACTTGAAACAAGTTCACCTATGCATGCCATTCACTTCTTCCACAAATTGAACATTAAAAGGTTCTTGACCTCTGCACACCCTGTAGAGAATCTGTGCAAACTTGCACTAACTCTCCTGATCTTTTCCAATTTAAATGGACATAGGCTATGGCACACACTTCTATTGCTTCTCCAATCTAGAACCTTAGAAGTTTCTCTCGTTTTGCACTCCTTGTAGGTCTCTCTGTGTACTTGTGTTGTTTTTCTTGATCTTGTAATTTCTTAGACTTCAAAGGGTTCAGTCCCTTTGTTCTCCAAATGATCTCTTATGCCCTCTTGGCACTTTGCACTTATTCTCCTGAGATTTGACCAACACTTTAGCATTGTGTTTGTTTTGTGCACTCCTTCAAACAACTATCAGAGTGTTCATCAACTCTGATGTTCCCACATGGAAATATCCTCTTAGAACTTGAAATAAAGTTCTCATGCACACCTTGTGTTGAATCCTTAGAGTGTTCAGTAACTCTAGTTTTCTTTCACTTGCACCATTTTTCCTTTTGATATTTTACACTTTACTAAGTGTAGGCACACTCCTTATGCTCACTCTCAGAGTTTTCAACAACTCTGATGTGTCGTATTGTCACTACTCCTTTTGAGATTGAGAATGATTCTGGTGTTCCCACTTGACACACTCTTCCTGAACTTGAAACAGAGTTCCTATGGAATCCTTGCGTTGGCTTCACTAATTTTTTCAACAACTCTGGTGTGCACTCCTTGCACCAACCTTGAGAGACCATAAACACTCAGAAAACTACAGATAGGGAAGTCTATCTATTCTTGTAAACAAAGCATTCATGAACTAACAACTTTCATAAATATACATGGTAAACACATTCATAAACAAACATCCATCAAACAGATAAATACATAGAGATTCATATGCAGGTAAATATGTATTTTTATATTAAAACCAAATTTTAATTACAATGTATACAAACTTGGATTGCAACTGAGTCTTCATCTCTTTCCCCTCTCCTCTCTTTTCCTAGTTTCCAATTCCATTAATCCTTCTTGATCTCAATAAATTGATATATTTTTTTACAAAAGAGGGTCTCGCGCCTTCCTCACCTACCTCATTAAGTTACATTCAATAAACATATAGTTTGAATTGGATCTAGATCTACCTACTGTTATCCATTAAAGGTGACTTTACACTCGACCTGTAAAAATACAGGGGCTCGACTTTCCTCAAGACTTCAAACTTTAATTACATTGAATTTGCATTTAAAATTTTCTATTTAAACTCAAAATCAGGACAACTGGCGTGTCCTTCCTTGGGATCTATTCCCTCCAAGTGCATTGTTGTGCTAGCTGCTAACGCACAACAACGTTGGAGCAATGCTCCTGCATCAGTAATGTAGATATAGAATCCAATGGACACAAGGGAAGAGGGGAGAAAGAAACCATGATAGAGACCGTGAGAAGCCTGAAACTAGAAGTACAAAGTTACAAAGTAGATAATGAGAGGCTGATGAGAGAAAAAATTCAAATAAATGATCAAGTGATGTAGATATTAAATCAGTTGTAAAAGAAAACAAAGAGGGGATCAAACTCAAAACAAGAGGAAGAAGGAAGGTATCATGAAAGAAGAGATAACCACAAGTGAGTTGGTTATTCAAGAAGCGCTAGAAGAACTCATAGAAACCACTTACCTCCTTACTCAACAAGGAAATTTTAGTCATATGAAGATTCCATAAGTATTCCAAAGGTGTCTCCTTTTAGGGACCAAAGAAGGAGACATGAATTGGACAATTTGCAAGGAGAGATGAGGACGCTTAAGCCACCATCCTTTGATGATAAAAGAGGAAGGGAAGATGATGCTAAAGCATGGTTTCTTGGACTCATGAGGTATTTCAATTTCATAACTATTAATCAAACGTAGAAGCCAAAATTTCCACCTACCATTTACATGAGAACGATGCAATGTAGTGGAACCAGTTGAATCAAGTTGAGGTGAGAATATGATCACTTGGAAGCAATTCAAGAACAATCTTCAGAAGGAGTACCTCTGAAAGAACTTCTATGACAAGAAAATGCAAGATTTATTTGAACTTAGGTTGAGAAGCACAACCATGGAAGAGTATGAGAAGAATTTATTGGGGTTGCTAAAGTATGTGGGATTTATAAAAGATGAGAATGTGATAGTACATAGGTTTTTAAGTGGTTTTCCTTTCTTTTATAAAGAAAAGATTTAGTATGATGAACCAAAGACCTTGACTAATACCATCAATAAGGATAAATACTTGTATGAGGAAGGAAAGGGCATAGAATCCATGCATAAGTCTTGGAAGGATAAGAAGAAGGAGAATTTTGATTAGAGGAAGAAGGGATTCAAACTTCCTTCCAACATAAATGAACCTAATAAAAATCGTCAAGACTAGTATGCTAAGGATGAATCAAAGAAAGAAGACTCCTTGGGAAAAAGGGTAAGACCACCAATCTAATGTTTGGGATGCAAAGAAGATCACCTATGCAAGGATTTCCCTCACATAAAGGACAAAGTGAAGACCATGCAGAACATCCAAGAGGCTACAACAATAGAAGACATGGGAAGGATTTATGTAGCTTTAGATGATCGACAAGCAGAGTACCAATCGAATATGATCGAGGTGGAAGGTAAGATCATTAATCATCATGTTGATATTTTAATTGATTTAGGAGCAATTCATTGTTACATTGATCCTAAAATAGTGGATAGATTACATTTGGAGAAAAGTAAGCTTGAAAAATCAGGTTTGGTTCAGCTACCCACTGGAACTAAAAGGAGAATCCTTGAAATGGTCAGAGGTTGTTCCATAAGTCTTAATGGTGTGAATACTAAAGATGATATAAATATTATACCATTGGGGTATTATGATATTCTAATTGGAATGGATTGGCTGGACAAGCATTATGTTTTCCTAGATTGTCATAACAAGACATTTACATGTCTTCATGAAGAAGGACTACAGAGCATTGTGGAAGGAGTTACAAGACCCATATCTATAAGGGAGATTTCAACCTTATAGATAAAGATAGATTTTTCAGAAAAGGATGTCAATTGTACACAGTCCATGTGGAGGAGCCAAAAAATAAAAAGGGGCCAAGCCTTGAAGAACTCTTGTTACTACAAGAATTTGAAGATGTATTCCAAGAAATACTAGGGTTTCCACCAAAGAGGGAGATAGATTTATCTATTTATTTAATGCCAAGAACTATGTCGCTATCAAAAACACCTTACATAATGAGTACACCATAATTAAAATAAATACAAATGCAGTTGGAAGAATTTTTGAAGAAAGGGTACATGCGTCCAAGTGTTTCACCTTGGGGAGCACCGGTACTCTTTTTCAAAAAGAAGAATGGAACTTTGATACTGTGTATTGATTTCTCACAACTGAATAAATACACTATAAAGAATAAGTACCCTCTACCCAGAGTTGATGACCTCTTTGATCAACCAAGAGGGGTAAAGATATTTTCAAATATAGACTTGAGATCATGATACCATCAGGTAAGAGTCAAGGAATAAGACATCAATAAGACAACCTTTAGAACCAAGTATGGGCATTATAAATTTGTAGTGGTGTCATTTGGACTGCCCAATGCACCCATTGTCTTTATGTGCTTAATGAATGGCATATTCATAAATTATTTGGATAAAATTATCACAATATTCTTGGATGAAATATTTGTATATTCTAAGTCAGATGAAGAGCATGAAAAACACCTAATACTGGTATTGCAAGTGCTAAGAGAATATCAGTTGTATGCCAAGATGATTAAGTGTTATTTTTACCAAGAACAAATCCATTACTCCAGACAAATTATTTCAAAGCAAGGTATATAAGTACATCCAAAGAAGATTCAAGCCAT
The DNA here is from genome assembly GCA_032191745.1 of Picea mariana. Classification (NCBI taxonomy): domain Eukaryota; kingdom Viridiplantae; phylum Streptophyta; class Pinopsida; order Pinales; family Pinaceae; genus Picea; species Picea mariana. The sequence continues at coordinate 179,156 of JASDQU010101285.1, forward strand.
TAGAGGATGTCCAACACCCATGAATGCTTCAAAAGTCATATATTTTATGGGATTAGCTAGTTACTAAAGAAAGTTTATAGTAGGGTTCTCTAAGATTTATCATCCCATCACTTCTCTGCAAAAGAAGGGAATTAAATTCGAATTGACATTTTAATGTGAAGAGAACTTTAATTTTCTAAATGAATTACTTACTAGTGAACCTATTTAAAGATTACTAACCCAAATGAAATTTTTGTGGTATGTACATATGCATGCAAGGAAAGACTTGGTGGAGTCCTCACTCAAAATGGACTTGTCATTGGTTATGAGTCCAGAAATATTAAAGAACATGAGAAGAACTATGCCACACATGACTTGGATCTTGTTTCCATTGTTCACGCATTGAATATGTGGAGGAATTATCGCATGGGAAAGAGATTTGAATTAAGAACAAACCATAGTGGTCTGAAATATCTTTTTGAACAACCAACTTTGAATGCCAAGAAAATTAGATGGTTTTAATTTTTAAGTGAATACGATTTTGACATCAATCATATCAAAGGAAAATAAAATAAAGTTGTCGATGCACTTAGTATAAGAGTACATCTCATGCATGCTACAGTTGTTAGTATGCATCAGTTAGACTTGAAGAGAAGAATTTTACATGTTGTTGTTACAGATCAACATTACCTATAGGTAAAGGAAAGATTAAACCAGAAGATGTACAACGGAAAATGAAAGAGTATGAGATGAAGGAAGATGGATTACTTCTGCATAAAAATAGAATTTATGTTACTAGTTCAGAAGAATTCAGGAATTTGGTATTAAAATAAATGCATAATGTTCCATATGTTGGACATCTCAATTACCAAAAAATAGTTGCATTAGTAAGAAGCCAATTCTTCTATCTGGGAATGAAAAAGGATGTTGTTGATTAGATCTCCAGATGTATGGAATGTTAGAGAGTGAAGGCTAAGCATAGGCACCCAATGAGGTTTCTACAACCCTTACCAATTCCAGAGAAGAAATGGGAAGTGTTAACCATTGAATTTATAAAAAAATTATGAGGACAACAAGAAAGCATGATTATACCATGGCAGTGGTTGATAAATTGACAAAGGATGCTCATTTTGTTCCTGTAAAAAAAACTCAAACAACAACTAATATTGCATAAATTTACATGAAAGAGATTACTAGGTTGCTTGGGATACCTAAGGAAATTGTCTTAGACAAAGATACAAAGTTTACTTCAAATTTTTGTAGGGGATTGTTTAAAGGTTTTGGTACAAATATGAACTTTATCACAGCATACCATCCACAGTCACATGGGAAGAAAGAGAGAGTCAAGCAAGTAATTGAAGACATGTTGAGGATGCATGTGATGGATAAGACATATAAGTGGGAAGAGTACTTGCACTTGGTTGAGTTTGCATATAATAATGGGTATCAAGCTTCATTGAAAATGAGCCTATTTGAAGCTTTGTATGGTAGGAAATGGAATACTCGAGTAAGTTGGGACAACCTAGCAGACAGAGTGGTACTTGGGACAGAATTTCTCAAGGATATGGAAGACCAGATGGTTAGGATTAAGAAAAATTTAAAGACAGATCAAGATAGACCGAAAGTTTATGTATATAATAATGTGACATCTAGAGAATTTAAAGTTGGGGAGCATGTGATTTTAAAAGTGAATCCCAAGAAGATCTCTTTCAATTTGGGTTGTTGTACAACGATGGTAGCCAGACTCTGTGGTCCATTTAAGATATTGGACAGAATAGGGCCATTGGAATACCTGCTTTCATTGCATGCTTCCATGAGTCTATATAATATGTTTCATGTCTCTTTGCTAAAAAATATGTACATGATCATAACCATGTTATTGATTGGCATCTGATTCAGGTAGAGGCAGAGGAAGGCTTTCAGGTCCACCCAATGCAATTAGTGGACAATAAAGTCAAAATGCATCGAAACCGAGTCATAGAGATGGTAAAAGTCTATTTGAAATTCTATGGTCCTGAGGATGCTACTTGGGAGCATGGAGATGTCCTGCGGGCAAAGTACCCATAGATTTTTGAATAAATTTTGGAATTTTGATTCCTGTTTTGTATATGCACTGAGGACAGTACCAAAATAAGGGGGAGGGAAATGTTATTCCCTGGTTTTGAACCCAATATTAAATATTGTATTTTGTTAAGTTATGAAAGGCCAGAGTTACTAAAAAATTATTAAGAGGCCAGTGTGCCTAGGAAATGTAATTTTTTTATCATTATTAATTTAAAACACATTGTTGGCTGCTAGACAGACAAGGAAAAGAGTTATACGGGGATATGATTCCACAAGAGAGGGGGTTTGAGGGGTTGAGTACTTATTTTATATTTTATTTACCAATTTATGGTTTTAGTGGAGAATAATAGATACATGAGCTTCTTGGGGGAAAAACATGGCGTTTCTTAATTCCAAGAACTACATAAACCCATCCTTGGTCTATGGTTGTGGTTGGTTTTTGTTGTTGGGGATTTGTTGGTTCCTTCAAAATCTCTCATTCATTATCAATTGTGATTACCTTTCATTTCTCTTATGTTCTCCACTCATCCGTTCTCCTACTCATCTCATATGATTCGAGAGTTTCTTGGGTGAAGGAAACCGAATTGCTGAGAAAATCCATACTCATTCTATGTATAGACTACTGACATATTCCAACGAGGAGTTGGTGCATGCATGTCTGTGATTCCTTGGCCCGTGTTTCAGTTAACTCATAGTTGTGAGTCCTAAGACTCCCTGCAAGGAGATTCTTGAGCAGAAGCATTGGATTCCTAGAAGAGATGGACAACCTAAGGGACTGTGTGGTAGAGAAGGGTGTCCATTACATTGTGTTGTGAAGAATGGGTAGAAGAGAGTTGTTGTACTTTGGATTTTTGTGAGTGTTGAAAGGCTTGTGAGAATATGAGGGCTAATTGGCTTGGGAAGTCGAGTGACACCGTGGAATCCATCATTTTGGACTCATAGCCCTGCATCAACGGTGACACTATTGTTGAGACTTGGAACAACAATGTCTATGGTTGGGTGGAACATCCTTGGTCTGCAACCAATTGGTGTTTTATTTTCAGAAAAGATAATTTCTCTCTATTATGGCTATTTACTTTTGTATGGTTTATTCCGATGTGTATCTATTTATCTTTAAATTTAATATTTAGAATATGCATGTTTGATGGTTATTATTGTGCATGGCTTAGTTTACGTTGTGGCGTGAATATTTATTTTTGCATGTGGTTTCATGTCTATAAATGAACTTAGAAGTGATTCAAATTGAAATAACTCTATTGGAAATACTGAGAGGTGGGGTGAGTCAGTGTTACCCTTTTTCAACAATTATCAATTGCTTTGATATTTTATTAATTGCTACAATAGATCAATAATGGAATTGTATTTAAAGTCAATTATATATATATATATATATATATATATAATTAATAGGAATTGCAAGTTTTTATAAATAATAGTGAAGGACACTAATCCGCTTTAGAGCACCAACTCTAGGAGACACAAATCCCCTTCTTCAGGGCACCAACCCTAGGAAGCACCAACTCACTTGTTCTTAGGGAACCAAACCGACGAAGCCCCAACTCTGTTGTCTTTAGGTAACCAACCCTAGGAATCACCAACTCCATTGTCTTTAGGGAACCAACCCTAGGAAGCACCAACTCCCTTGTTTTTAGGGCACCAACCCTAGGAAGCACCAACTCCCTTGCTTTTAGGGCACCAACCCTAGGAAGAACCAAATCCCTTGTCTTTAGGGAACCAAACCAAGGAAGCACCAACTCCCTTATATAGTAAAGGATATGAATCCTTCCTTTCTGCTCCCTTCCACCCTCATTGCATAAGTATCGTCAGTTCCTCTTCTTGGAATCTGCTTATGCTTTGATCTTCTAATCTATATAACAAAGACACCTTTTCTTCACCGTTATCTCTTTCTTATATAGTCTTCCAAATGGTGTGAGCGTTGAAGAATTTTGTCCCTTTGTTTTTACCATTGTAGCTCTTTATTTAAGATAACAATAATAACATTTGTCATTTAATTTACAATTAATATCTGCCTCAATTATTATTTCACACATTAACATGAATTCTTCTCAACTTAGTAAGAGGGAGTTACATAAATCGATCACTGGTATGGATCAATTTATTTTAACTAGATCCCATGCCTTCTTATTTTATCCTTAATATTTTGTTGCATCTCTCATTCTCTAGTAGATCATATTTAAGATTTTTGAATAGATTTTCAATGCATTGTATTTATTTGATCACTTAATATCAATCAAGAAGAATCCAAATCCTTTCTAGTTCAATGTGTCTTCCTGACCGAGGAAAACCTCTTCCTTTGTATGTTGAATTTTCACAGACGCAGTTTCAGGACCTCTATTCCCTTATGACCATAACCAGTGACTAAGCGCTAAGCCAAAAAAGTGCTTAATCAAGTATCCATATTGATGGCCATGTTTTATTTGCATGTTGATATGGATGGTTCTTGTTCTCTTCAGGATTTCAGTGTTTCGGGACTCCTCCCTTTGTTGTCTTTTAATTCTTCCAGAGAAAATTATGTCGGAGTGCTTATCAACACTTCCCTTCTTAATAACGTTCACATGTCTAGGTGCTACGACTATGGGATTAGGCACAAATGATCTCCCACTCTTTGGGTATTCGACTATTCATGACTTTGGGACTTCAAGATACTCAAACTATGAAGTAGTTCAATCCCTCTGAAGGTTTACCTACCGAATAAGTCATAATACAATGGTGATCACCTGCTGTCTCTTAACATCTCATGCTTACTCTATCCTTCCACTACGCTTGATCTAGAATTCATGAGAGAACCCAGAGGATATTAGATCAACGACCAACATTAGTTCACGACTTCTTCGTTCGACAATTCAGGTAATTGTCGGTAGGAGAAACTGGATATCCCCAAAGTACATACTCCCTAAGTGACATATCTTTTTTATGTCATTGTTGATGTGGCATTGGATGAGTGGATACCATGTGTCACCTAGATTCGTGACTTACGTATACTTAAAATTCCAACTGGACCTTGACACTTTTCACGATATGATTGTGCCAAATGTCCTTTCTCATGTGGTCTTTCTGGTGTGGATCTCCTAAAGTGTCATATATCTTTCCCCTTTGGATCATTAATCTATATGGGACGGTCTAGTTTTCAACTGAATTCTTGATCCAAAAACCCTCATTCACTTCAGGGCTTCGAAGCTCCGGCCTTCAGGTGAACTTACATGTTTTAGTCCCCTTTTTTCCAAAGTGGTTAGTAACGAAGTTGACAACCATTGGAACCACCTATCCTCATCCAATGGTCACCATGCATTGCCCAGATATATTGACCCTCATTTACTTCGAGACTTTGGGGCTCCAACCTTCTGGTGAACTTATATGTTTTAGACCCATTTTTGCTGAAGTAGTGAACATTAAAGTTGACCATCTCCTTTCCTTTACTGTGATCTGACGGTTCTCATGTTTTCACTCCATATCAATGGTTGATGGCAATTTATTTAATCCGAGAATTTAGGATATTTGTGGATTACACTATCCTTCCACTAAAATCGATTGGATGGTCGAGAATTCATCCAAAGTCCCTCCCTAATCTAATGGCTGGAAGGATTTTGTGACTCTGTGACTTCACGATTTCGTGCCTCTACCTTATCTCCAATGTTCGTCAAAGTGGAGAAGTTTCGATGTCCTGAAAATTACGTTATCCTTCCACTTGGCTTTATTAGATGATCAAGATAAATCTAGAACTGAACTAATGGTTGAGAGCTCACTTTAATTTCCTCCATGAAATCTAATGAGTCTACATTCCAGATCGAATCTTGATCAAATGGATGGGAAAACATACGAAGCTCCTGATTCAGATCTGTCATTTGATATATAATTCTTCCCAACCTATGACTTCCCCTCTATTTGACGGTCCTGAATTGTCCTAAAAATTACATCAGAAGACAAGATTCCTCATTGATTCAATGGTTTTGATTACTCCCTAAATTCAAAAGGGAACATTCATGATTACTCCACCATCCTTTCCATAGATTTCCTTAATTGTAAAACTTTGTTTCGGCTTCACTCAATCGTGCCCTCTCTCCTAATATTTTTCTACATCGATCCACCTTAGAGATGATCTGGTAGTATGAGGGATTCCTTTGTTCCTCACGCTATGTCTTCTGCATAACCTACTACATTATCTATCTTGAGCTTTAGTATCTCACAAACATATTTGATATTCTTGATAATGAAAATACCATAATACCATGTCCAACATTGATCATTTTGGCCCTCCTTGAAATCAATGCCAACACCATCATATCATGTCCAACATTCTCCCCCTTTGGCATTGATGGAAACATAGTGAAACCCTTTTTCAAATCTTAATTGGATTTTACTGATCATTCTCACCCTTTGAAAACAATGACAAAAAGAGATATTTCCTTTTAGGGTGATAGTTCCCCTGAGGTGATACCCACCCTGTATATGAATCTCTCCCCATGGAATCATGATTCTACAACCAATCATGGGAAGAATAATAACTCCACCTATCTTCCCATAATAGATCTTCTTTAGAAACCATTTCACATAACTTCACTAAGAGAATACATAATCCGCATTGTTCCTAGGTAGATGAAGACCTGCAACAGACCATGTCAGATCCTGCATATAGATATACCATAAAAGCATGTTTCTTTCAATGATGCTATTTATCTATTAATTCATTTGTAATTCAAGAGCCTCTTAATTTTTTTTTGCTTCAATACTCATAGGGGTATCAACATGAATAGTTTTAAGTCTTCCCTAATTTCTCCTTCATTTCTTTGTTTGTAATTTTTGAGGAGTTTCAGCAGATCATTAAAATAGCATTTGAAAACTTCTGACATCATCATTACTCGATTCTTTCGATTGGTCTACTATTGAAGATTCTTCAACATCATCAATATTTTGTGCAACATAAACTTCTTCATCTTTTTCTTTATAATTTTTTTATTTATTTATTTTTGTTTCATTGGCTAGTGGAGTACTGATTTGCAGGACATCATCAAGAACTACAATTGTGTCATATTCTTCTTTAGGAACTCTCCTTTCTTGAGCTTGATTCATTTTATATGAAAAACTATGATTTTTCTATCAATTATTAGAAGTTTTACCCACCATTCTCCTATTATTAACTTCATCAATTTCAGGTGAAACATATTCATCATCTTTCTTTCTTGGTACTTCAGATTTTCTTTTCCATATATTCTTATTCTATTTGTTAGGGTTTGCTATCTTCAAGGATTGCATTGGTAATATACATTCTCTAGTCTTATGGCCATAGTTGTTGCATTTTTGGCATTCAATATTGAAGTTTTGCAAAGGAGAAAATGAGTTATAGTTTCTCTTCTCTGTATTGTACTTATTGTTCTTATATCTTTGGAAATTTCTACAATTGTATTGTCCATAAGATTTGAAATGTATTTCCTTATGCCCAAAATTATTGAAAGAGTAACAATATCCAATAAATAGATATTTATTAGGGGGATTCCTTCTGGTGATTGCATTTTTCTTGCCATCCTTTACTCTAGTAGAGAGTATTGATTTCGATTTATGTGGAACAGTTTTCAATGGTATCATATTTTCCTTATTATCTTCTCTTCTTATGGAGATTTTTAGAACATCTACATATCTAATTGGCCTTTTAGATGATCCTTTTGATGTAGTGGTTGAGTCTGGGCTGTATCCCCAACTAGTCTTGTTGTTTGGTGACCTCTGACTATTGAGAATTCCATCTAATATTTTTGAACTATTTTAAAATTTTGATCTCTCATTTTATTTTTTAAATTCACCTTTTATCAACTCAATCTTAGCCTCTAGCTTCTTACATACTTGTTCTCTATCATTTAATTTTTTTAAAATGAATTCTTCAATTCCTTTAGAATCCAGGATCTAGGACTACAAATCACTGATGATCTGCTCTGACTCTTTGATGGTTCTTGATGCATATATTTCTATTGATTGATGTGATTATTCAAATTCTTGAAGTTTTTCCCTAAGTAGTTTTATCTTCTTTTTATACTATCTAGGTAAACTTCACCTTCACTTTCAGATTTTTCTTCATTATATATATTATTATTTTGAGTGTTCCTTCCCATAAATAAAATCTTTGAATCATCATCTTCACTCTTATCTGAAGAGACGATGTCTTATTTAGAGAAGAAGTTTTTCTTTTTCTTATAAAATTTCTTCTTGTACTAGTCTTTCTGGTTGTGGGATTATTCATCATCGTTATCCTACTTCTTGGGATACAGACATTTGTTAGCAAAGTGTCTGATCCTACCACAGTTGAAACATTTGAAGAGTTACTTTCCTTTATATTTTATGAATCGTTTATAGAGTTTCTTTATAAATTTTTCCTTTTCTACATCTAATATGTCTGGTTGATCTTCAATAGACATGTGTTCCTATTTATTTTTTCCTTTAGATTCCTTAAAGGTTGTTTCTTATTTTGATGGTTTTTCATTCCTTGTTCTCATCTCATATGCTGTAAAAATTCCATGAAGTTGATCTACTATGAGTTTGACAAGTTCTGGCCTATATTCAATTGTAGAAATCTTGGAATCATATATCATAGGTAATGACCTTAATATATTTTGTACAATAGGATTATTGGTAAGTTCTTCTCCTGCTGATATTATTGAATTAACTACCTCATCTACCTTATGAAAGTATTCAACAATTTTCTCTTCTTCTTTCATTTTCAAATTTTCAAACTAAATTCTATAGGTTTGTAGTTTTGCTTCTTTTACTTTGTTATCTCCTTCATACAACTTCCAATTTGTCCCATATTTCCTTAGTTGACTTATAATGCATAACCTTCACACATATAGAAATTTTCAATCCTCCTAGGATGGAATTAACTGCTCTTGAGTTGTCATTGAAGATTTTATTTCTGGTAGTATCTGTGGGTGGATTAGCTGATGCAGTGTAACCATCTACAATGGATTTCCAGACATCGAAACCAAGATCCAACAAGAACATTTTCATTCTTATTTTCTAGAGAGCATAGCCACCTCCATTGAACAATGGTGCTTTGTTGGAAGACATTCCCTCTTGCTAATCCATTTCTTTCAGGATCTACCTTCCAATTAATAGATTGTGCTAAAGGCACTTTCTCTTATACCAATTGCTGTAAATACTCAAAGGGGTAGGTGAATCAGTATTACCCTTTTTCAAGAATTAACAATTACTTTGATATTTTATTAATTACCACAATAGATCAACAATGGACTTGTATTTAAAATCAATTATATATATAATTAATAGGAATTACAAGGTTTTATAAATAATAGTGAAGGAAACCAATCATTTTTAGAGCACCAACTCTAGGAGACACAAATCCCATTCTTGAGGGCACCAACCCTAGGAAGCACCAACTCCCTTATATTTAGGGCACGAAACCTAGGAAGCACCAACTCCCTTATCTAGTAAGGGATATGAATCCTTCCTTGCTCCTCCCTTCCTCCCTCAATGCATATGTATCATTAGTTCCTCTTCTTGGACTCTACTTCTGCTTTGATATTTTGATCTAGACTATAGAGACACTTCTTCTCCACCATTATTTCTTTCTTGTATAGTCTTCCAATTGTTGTGAGCATTGAAGCATTCTGTCCCTTTGTTTGGACCATTGAACCTCTTTATTTAAGTTAAGAGTAATAGAATTTGTCATTTAATTTACATTTAATATATCCCTCCATTATTATTTCACAAATTAACGTGAATATTTTTCAACTTAGTAAGAGGGAATTACATAAATCGATCACAAGTATGGATCAATTTCTATTAACTGGATCCCATGCCTTCTTATTTTATCCTTAACCTTTTGTTCCATCTCTCGTTCTGCAATAGATCATATTTAAGATTTTTGATTATCTTTCCAATGCATTGGATGTATTTGATCACTTAATATCAATAAGGAAGAATCCAGATCCTGTCTATTTCAAAGTTTCTTCCTGACTGAGGAAAAATTCTTCCTCTGTATGTTGAATTTGCATAGACGCAATTTCATGACCTCTTTTCCATATGATCATAGGCGGTGAATAAGTGCTAAGCCAAACAAATGCTTAATCACTTATCCAAATTGATTTTCATGTTTTATTTTCACATTGAGATGGACAATCCTCATTCTCTTCATGATTTTGACATTTCGGGACTCCACCCTTTGATGTATTTTAATTCTTCCAGAGAAAATTACGTTAGAGTTTGTATCAACACTTCCTTGTTTAATAAACTTCACATGTACAGGCACTAGGACCATGGGCTTAGGAACAAAGGAGGTCCCACTCTTCGGGTATTCAGCTATGAATTACTCCGGGACTTCGGGCTACTCGAACTATGAAGTAGTTAAATCCCTATGAAGGATTACCTACTGAATAAGTCATAACATGACCATGATCGCTTGATGTTGGTTAACATCTCATGCTTACTTTATCCTTCCAACACTCTTTATCTAATGATCATGAGAGAACGTGGAGGATCTTAGATAAATGACCAACATTAGTTCCCAACTTCACCCTTTAGTGCTTCAAGTAATTGTTGGTAGGAGAAAGTGGATATCCCCGAAGGACATACTCCCAAAGTGATGTAGTTTGATCACATCATTTTTGATGTGGCATTGCGTGAGTGGTTTCCACATGTCACCTAGATTCATGACTTATGTATACCTAAAGTGCCAACTAGACCTTGATACTTGTCACCTTATGATTGTGCCATGTGTGATGATACTAAGAGGGGGGTGAATCAGTATCAAGTATAATTTAAAAAAAAATTGAACTTATACTGAAACCGGATTATATATTCAATTATATCCAATAAGTAATGAACAATAGTAGAAGAGTTACACCAATACACCACAATACACCATGCACAATATATGAGAAATAACCAATAGTTATTGTTCAAGGGAGGTAATGACTTCCAAAGGTAGCTATAGCTTCCAAATATAAAGGGAGGGATAAACCTTCAAAAGGAAGATACAATCCTCCAATATCAAGAGAGGTTTGACCTCTCCATCCTTTCCCTTTCCTTCCACTAAAGAATATATGAGAGATAATAAAAATTCACATTAAATTATCACCATCAACCAACCATCACATAGAACTTGATAATGTTTCCTAAAACTTATTCAACTTCTTCAATTCTTCACTTATTAGAATAATCTAGTCCTTTAGATAATATAGCTCAATGTATTCTCTGAAACTCCTCCAAGTTTCACTCCTTGAATCCTCCCAGAAAAGGAGTTATAGAGAAAATGGTAGACCTTATTCAATTTTGGTTTATTCAGGAGAGAGAACTGGTAAAGAATGCCCTGCGCTCAATATTTAACATAATATTTTGAAATTAGTACACAGGAAAATAAATCCCGTACTATTTCCAATGCAATTGGTCTCACTTCATTTGGATTCTCTATGAAGACGTTATGATTGTTTTACCTGGAACACCTGTTTATGACTAGCTTCAGGACTAGTTAAAAACCCTATCTTCCACAGAGTGTATCTCCCAAAAGAGAACAAAGATCTGAAATTTTTACCATGGGTACTTAGATATGTCTTCTCAATAGCATACAAATTTCACCATCTTAATAGTTCTAGCAAAAATGTTATAGCGAAAATGGTAAGATGACTTCTAAATAACATACCTTAGAACACATCACCAAAAGGCTTCATCCTCCCTTGAAATTCGACCTTATTTACTTCATATTTCCTTTGAAATTCGACTTATATCTCCTTGTTCATTAAAAAAATTGTGTGAGTTGAAAAATAAATGTATAATGAGATGTATTTATACCCTTTATGTCACTTTCTTTTAACATTAGAGATGACATGTAGTTTCTGCTTCAATTCACATTGTCATATTAAAAATTTCATTTCTCCTCAACCGTGGGGATCCATGTGACGTGCCACATACCACCGGAAGAGGAATGAATTATACTATCCATCCATGGGTGTTGTACTTGCATGTTTAATTTCCTTCATGTCTACCTACTTCGATCAACGGTTGGGTCCAAAAGCTAATGGCTAGGGTTGACATCAATGACTACAACCAATGACTACGATTGACATCAATGACAACAAGAAATCACTTGAACTATTAAGTATTTCAATCCCTTTGAAGGATTACCTACTGAATAAATCATATCATGACCATGATCTCTTTCTATCAGTTAACATTTCATGCTTAATTTATCCTTCCAATACAGTTGATCTAATGGTCATGAGAGAACTTGGAGGATCTTAGATCAATGACCAACATTAGTTCTCGACTTCACCCTTCAGTGCTTTGGGTAATTGTTGGTAGGAGAAAGTGGATATCCCCAAAAGACATACTCCTAGAGTGACGTATCTTGCTCATGTCATTGTTGATGTGGCACTGGTTGAGTAGCTCCCACATGTCACCTAGATTCATGACTTACGTATACCTAAAGTGCCAACTAGACCTTGATACTTGTCTCCATATTATTGTTCCACAATTCCTTGCTGACATGGATCTCCTAAAGTTTCATATGTCTTTCCAGTTTGGATCATTACTCTATATCGTAAAGTCTAGTTTTCACCTTAATTCTTGATCCAACAACCCTCAGTCACTTTAGGACTTCAGGGTTTCGACCTTTCGGTGAACTTACATTTCTTAGACCCCTTTTCAAAAAAGTGTTCAGTACCGAAATTGATGACCATTGGACCCACCTATCCTCATCCAATGGTCACCATGTATTTCCTAGATCTAATGACCCTCATTCACTTTGGGACTTCAAGGCTCTAGAATTTGGGTGAACTTACATGTTGTAGACCCCTTTTCGTCGAAGTGGTCAGCATCGAAGTTGACCGTCTCCTTTCCTTCATTGTGATCTGATGATTCTCATGTTTTCACTTCAGATAAAAAATTGACGACAATTCATTTAATCTGAGACTTTGGAATATTTATGGCTTACACTTTCCTTCCACTAAACTCGATCGGATGGTCAAGAATTCATTCAAAGTCCCTCCTTGATTTAACGACTAGTGGGATTTCATGACTTTGTGACATTGAGAGTTGGTGCCTCTGCCTTATCTCGAATGTCCGCCGAAGTGGTGAAGTTCCTATGTCCCGAAACTTACGTTGTCCTTCCACTTGGCTTTATCTGACGATCAAGATAGATCCCAAACTGAAATAACAGTTGAGAGTTCACTTTAATTTCCTCCACGAAATCTAAAGTATCTATATTCTAGATCAAATCTTGATCCAATGGCTGGGAAACCATCCAAATATCCTGCTTCATATCTGTCCGTTGAGATATAATTCTTCCCAACCTATGATTTCCCTTTAATATGACGATCCTGAATTGTCCAAAAAACTACATCAGTGGACATGATTCCTCCTTGATTCAATGGTCATGATTACTCTAGAAATTCAAAAGGGAACAATCACGATTACTCCACAATCCTTTGCATAGATTTTCTTAATTGGTAAACTCTGTATCGGCTTCACTTAATCATGCCTTCTCTCCTAAGATTTTTCTGCATTGATCCACCTTATATATCATCTGTTAATATGAGGGATTCCTTTGTTCCTCACACTATGTCTTCTACATAACCTACTACGTTATCTCTTTTGAGATTTAATATCTCACAGACATATTTGATCTTCTTGATAATGAAAATATCATAATACTATGTACGACATTGATCATTTTGGCCCTCTTTGACATCAATGCCAATACTATAACATCATGTCCAAAAAAATCATTGTGAAGTGAGTCCCTGTACTGCAACGTGCCTCTCCTGCGGGTTGTTGGGTGTGTTACAGATAGATTAAGTGGCATAACCATCCTTGTGGGAAGCTAGGTACGTTACACCCATCCTTCTTTTTAACCAACAAAAATGGTGTTTCCCATTGTGATATACTAGGTCTAATGTATCCTTTATCCAATAATTCATGTCTTTGTATTTTAGGTTCTGTTAACTCTGGAATGCCCATTTTGTATGGTGGTTTTGACACAAGGGAATATCCTAGTATTAAATCAATATAAAAGTCTATCTCTTATCTTAGAGGTAATTCTAGTATTTCATCAGAAAAAACATCTTTAAAATCTCTTAACACCACATAATATTCTAATTTTGGTTTGTCATCCTCATTTAGTATATCCATTATCTGAACTTCATATAGTTGAGACCCTTTCCTTATGCTTTTTTTAAACTACATGGATGATAATTGTCTTACCAAAACTGGTTTTCTTATCCCTTGAACTGTTATTTAACACCATTTTCATATTAATAAATGAATGATTTATCATAACAATTTAATATCACCTTGTGTGATTCCAACCAATCCATACCAATAACACGGTCATACGATACTAAGGGTAACACATTTAAGCTAAATTAAGTATTCTGGTCATTTATTCATATATCACACTTAGAAATATATTCTAATACTTTCCTTTTTATGCCAGTGGCCAATTCTACTAGCCAAGACTTAGGGTGTTTCACCTTTTTCAACTTACAACTTGATACTAATTATGGGGTTATGTAACTCAAACTTACTCCTGGGTCTATTAGGATAGAGATTTGTTTGTTTTGCATCTTACCTTCAATTTCTAATACAATAGACTGATGATCAACTTTTCTTCCTTCCAAGGAAACATTATTTCTATGTATGTATTTTCCCATATCTCCAACTATAGTAGCTTCTTTTAGATTGTGAATTGTAGTCCTAATTGTTGGATTTAAACATGGACAATTTCTTTGTAAATGTGGTTCTCCACACAACCAACATTTCAATGGTTCTCTAGGACTATCTACAATCTTTTTAAATCCCAAATTTACTGGTTTGTTCCATCCTTGAGCTTGTTGTGTACTAGATGGATGGTCATTTATTTGGAATCCTTTTGTCATATTCTGATAAAGAGATGGTTTGAACCCTTTCTTATGTTGGTTCAATTTATCCTTCTTGTTTCCCTTTCATTCTTTAGGGGTTTCATATCCTTGTTTATACTGTTCATAGCACATTTTATCTTTCCTAAACACTTCATTCAAAGACTTAGGATTATTAAATTCAATTATTCCTTTATAAGACTGTGATAGATAACTTAAAAACTTTTGAATTTTCACTTTATCCTCCTTAATATAACCTACAAATGTTAGCAGATATAAAAAATTATTAATCAAATCATCCATTGACATCTGTCCTAGTCGTAGTTCATAAATTTCATTAATGTTTCTTTCACAGTAACTTTCTGATTGGTATTGTTTCTTAAAATACTTCTTAAATTATGACCACTTCATTATTTTCTCTTTTAATCCTTTTGTTAATTTCAGATCTTGTGACTAGATGTTGGCCTTCGCTTTTAAGTTATAAATGGTCATTATAACTTTCATATTACTGGAATAATTATAACGATGAAAGTAATTTTTGATGTCTAGTAACCATGCTTCAATGTCTTCACTTGTTTCTAAATCTCCATCAAATGTACACGGTTTTATCTTTTTGAGTTCACCCTCCAAGTGATATAACTATTTCCTTTTCTTAGTAGAGGGTGATTTTGGTTCTTCTCTTGCTTGAGTATTGCTGGAGGATCTCTCATCTGACTTATATTCTCTGCTTGATTTTTCAGATGATTTTTTGCTAGTCTCTTTGTTTACTTCTAATTTCTTTAATTTACTTTTCTTGGCCATATTCTGCAACAATATTTCATTCAACACTTGTTTCTCTTCCTGATTTTTCTTAGTCTTTGCATTGTCATCCTTACAAGTATTAAGCTCCACAATGAGGCTTCTCATAGTTTCCAACACCTACGAGGTTAAACTATTATCACTTTTCTATTCAGGATTTCTCTAGTTGACATTTCCTTCAACATTAACTTCTTACGCATGTTTTGTCCACATACCATAAGGTTGAATATTATCATGTCACTTTAACAATAAAATATTCATCTGGGTTAGAAATTAAGCAATGATGATTTTAGGGGCTAAATTTCACTCATGGGCTAATTTTCCATGGTTTTTCCCAAAAACATATTCACCATTCTAAGAATGATTCGCCCAAATTCTATAGGATAAAATTATTTTACCTTAAAAATCACCAAAATTTTATACAATTTGTATAAAATACTTAGAAATTTGAATATTTTTACAAAAATATCGCCAAACATTTATAGTTGGCATTTGAAGGATTAGTAATATTCGCCAAGGTTTCTACATTTAAAAAAAAATTCCATCCTTAAAATCATCCCTGAAATTAAGAATGCATAATTCAGTTTTACAATCCTATTTATGCTCATAAGTTCTTGTGTTGTTAACCTGTTCTTTGATATGATATGTAATGTACTCAAATTTCCGATAAAAAAAATTCATTTTCATCTTGTTCTTGTTTACTTGTATCTAAAAGTACAAGATGTTGTACAATATTTACCTAAAATTATATAATAACTGCTAAGCATTAATTCTTTAGACCCTTAGTATAATTCTATATACCTTATATCTAGAGACTCATTGCAAGAAATATCTATATACCATAATTTTTTAAAACATCACTTTATGTAACAACCTTGCCGTTACGACAACAGGCGACGTACAACAAGTCAAATATGTTTTTTGCTTTTAGTGGTACGTTAGGAAATTAAAACAGTGTAATAAGAGCGACTTCATCACCCCATCAGTCACATGTATTGATACTTAATTAATCATTGAGTGCTAGAATGAAATATTCCAGAACATTCACAAGCCAACTTAAATGAAGTGTGAGAGAAAACTAGTTACTAATCAGTCTTGCACAACATAAATTAAGGTGCAGTGAAGTCAACCCAATTCGACAATTATTCCAAGGCGCGCGATAATTATGACATCTAAACCATCATTTGTTACAATAATGTTGCAATGTGCACAAGAAGAGTAAGATCTAAACATTACACAATACATTATTCAAGTGTGCATTTAATCTTATTTGCTAAATTAAAACATCCACCATCATTAACAAATGCGTGGAATAATCCCAATAATAATCACAGTGATATACATGGCACCAGTAAATCATCGATTAGGTTCAATGTGCGAAGAAGTCAATCAATACATTCGATCACAAATTGTCATTAACATCCAATATCCGTGTGTGATCCAAGAACTAAATTGGACATAAATCAACATCATTACAAAGAGCGCAGTTAATCTAAGCACTTAGGAATTCTTGCATCCACATAGTTACATTGCGCGTGAGTAATTGAAATCGTAATGAATTGATTTTTATAGCACAAATAGTAAACTAAACCCACCACCATCCATACTTCGCATTTAATCAAGGAACAAGGTAATTACGAATTTATGATCCAAGGCGTAAGAGAATCATTATGTTTATTCCATGGTGCTAGAGGAAGCGAATTCGAATCCAATCATACTATCACCTACATAACATTACTAATGGTGTCCAAGTAATCTAAGTACTTTGTTAGTCATACTCCACATTAAATTAAGGCACACAAGAAACTGATTCTTAATGTAAGAAAATTGATGGCGAAAGGTATATATTCAATCAATTTTTACGGCACCAAGTAGCTACAAAAATCATCCATACTTTATATATTTAAGCGCACGAGATTCTATCATGTAGAAAAAACATCCCTTCATTACTTTTCCAAAGCACAAAATCTAATATCTACAAAAATCATTCGACCTTGTATAATTAAGCACGCGAGAGATCTATCATCTAAAATAACAATGCTTACCTTACACTTCCATTTGCACAAGAGTAAATGCTTCTAATAATGTCTAGACCAATGATAATAATTTACCCAATTCAATCTTCATTGAAGGTAGGGTTCCCTTTTTCATTAAAACGAGTTGCATAGAAATTACTGTTTTCACAATCTATTTCGATATTAAATAAAACTATTACTATTATATATAATAATTCCTTAAAATTATAATGTATTAAATTCTAACCAATGAAAATGAAAATTGAAATTGAATTGGATTAAAAACAATCTCCCTCTCATAATCAATTAACTCAATCAACTTACAATCCAAAACTCTATAATTATTGGCATCTAGTCTATGTACAATAACATAGCCCTACCAATCTCAACCAGCGTAACAAACAAATATTAACGCATCCAATGGTTAAATAAATATGAAACCATCTATCATGGGGAATTACAAGCACACTTAAACATTAGCAAGATAACCACATCCTTGATCGTATACCATAATAGTCTCGGGTAACCTATTCCTAAAATTACTTAATACTCTACTCAGTAAGGGAAGCAACAATAAAACTAAGCAATAACCGAACAATCATGAATACATTAAAAGAGAAAATTATTGTCTCAAAAAGTCACCCTTCATTAAAGGCGTTCTAAGGGAGCAAGGACATCTGTCAACTACAAATACACGATCACTCATGTAGGCAAATAACAGGGTGGATTGCTGGCCAATAAAGGCGCTGATACTAAATGCCCTGAGCCAAATAACTCAATCAAACCGAGTAAAAATCGTTGGTGGAAGGGAATCTCGCTGGGAAAAAGGATATCCAGAGGTTCTATACCGTAGTTGGGTGAATGGTCTGGAGGTAATAGATCCCCTCACCGAGATATGATTCCCAATCTCGGTGAGAGGATCTATTACGCAGAGGAGGAAATAAGATCCCTGAGAGGTAATAGATCCCCTCACAGAGATATGATTCCCAATCTCGGTGAGGGGATCTATTACGCAGAGGAGGAAATAAGATCCCTGAGAGGTAATAGATCCCCTCACAGAGATATGATTCCCAATCTCGGTGAGAGAATCTATTACACAGAGGAGGAAATAAGAACACAAAAAGAATTCTAGGAATTGAAATGCCAAAATGCAGAGAAGGATATTCGAATTGTTGAGGCACAACTCGATGGTTGGGAAATTTGCATTCTGCATGGATGTAAAATAAGAACGCAGAGAGTCTATTTCGAAGTGAAAAGAGGTTGCGCAAGGTTCTGAGCACATTACCAGCCTGAATGAAAAATAGTAAAAGAAGACTACCATTAAAAATGCTATCAGTTTAAAACGAAACTCCTGATTGGGAGAGTTATAGTTGAAACTTGAACTAAGGAGAACATTAAGAAACAAATCGTGAGTAGGTAAAGAAATATCATATTTAACTTAATCACTGGGAATCTCAACCTAACTTTTGATTAGGATTCCTTTATTTAGTCATTCATGATTTTATCATTCACGCACAACACTCAATGGAATAACTCTCAAACCTCTAATTGTGTCATTACAGGGAGGTTCTAGATCAGCTCAAGGATTTATTTTTCGAAATATGAAAATGAATGAGGTCTCCAATCCCATCGTTAGAGACCAATATTACTGTGACACTTCAACGCCAGGCCAAAATCAGGTTATACAAATCAACAGTCCAGTTGTGGACCTGGGCACGGAATAAGGTCATGAACATCTAGTTTAATACATAAATTAAATCATACATTTTGTGCTCAGATATTCAACATTCAATATCTGAATATTTGAATACTTGAATATTTACATTTTCTACCATTCGAAATGCTTATAAAAATGATGAAGGAATGTAACATAGCCCAATGAATAATTATTTTCCATATAACTAATGGAAATAGATATCAGCAAGACGTTAGTGCACATTACATTACATTGGTCGATAAATCGATGAGTCTAAGGACTAAACGCCTTGGGAAGAAGGGTTGCAGGGAGGATTAAGAAGGTCAAGCGAGGAGCCACTCAAGGAAGGGAGGGTTATGCAGGGATTCATCATCAGATATTTTCCTAAATAAATGACCAATTTTATTTCAAAGAACAGAACAATCTCAAATGAAATTACCAACTTAATCGAGAATCAATTAAATTTCATCAGTAACTGAATCCACATATAATAATCTAACTAATTTATCAATGCAAAATTTTACACCTACATACTACGTACTTCAAGAGTACCTCCTAGTCAATGTTAGGGGTGCTCATTTTTCCCCCGAGCCACAAAGGGGTCACACACACAAATTAGAGAAAGCTCAGAAAAAGTTAGCTGTCATCTTGCCTCGCAAGGTGGAGATACCACTTTCTATCCGAGATAGATATTCCAACTCCCACAAGAAAAATTAGTCAAGAAAAATATAACAACGTAACCTTACTCATACCAATAGTCATCCATTCTTCTTCTCTGCCATATGTTTTATTTACATTATATATTATATAGAAAAAAATGTGTTTTTGTTTTTGATAATTTTGGCTTCTGGATTTATATTCAAAATAAAAAGCAATCATAATTAGGAAAATGGTTTTTTAACCTTTTAGATTTATTAATGTTTTAGATTGTTGTTTATATCAATTTAAAAAACTAAAATAATATCTTATTATATAAAATTAAATAAATATAAAAAAACTTATATTTTGTAGCATTTTCATAAATTTCCTAAGAACAAATTTAAAAATAAAAAAATTAACGAAAATATATATCGCTCTCATAAATAACAATATCTTTCACTTATATCCCAAAGAACACATTTGAAAATAAATAAATTAACAAGAACATATATCTTGTGCTCTCGTAAATAACAATATCTATCACTTATAGAAATGTTTCACATATGGTTAGTTAAGAACTTGTTCCTAATGTAATTGACAATCACATATAGTGACTTGTTCCTAATTGAATTGACTATCACATATGGTTAGTTAAGAACTTATATAGTGACTTGTTCCTAATGTAATTGACAATCAATCTTAGTAAATTAAAATAGGTTTAGTATTGTGATAAATTGATTAGTTTTCTTAAGAATTTTGTTTCTTTTTTGGGTTTAAATATAGTGAAGTTGATAATTGGGTGGGATTGTATACTAACACAATATTGATTAGAATCTCTACTACTATAATCTCCAAATATATTGATGTAGTCCCACATGCAGTACATATGGCGGCTTTACAAAGTTCAAATCAGTCCAGTCATAAGAAGTGCCTTAAGAAAGAGATTATTTTACAAAATTCTTCATCTAAATTAAAAATTTATTTTTAATATTTTTAATGAAAAAACAAATATCAAATATAAAAGTTATAATAATTAATAATGAACTAAATATAAAGGATAAACTAATAACAAATATTTAAAGAAACAAATTTCTTATCTAAAATAGATCTAACTTAACTATAAAATTTAAATGCATAAAAATATGAATATATCAAATGTATAAAGATATCAAAATTTAGTACCGTAAACTTCCACATACTCTAATATGAATGTTTTAGCTTCTAATACTTAATACTTTCTTAGACTAAATTATAAGAGTATATAATTTTTTAATAAAAATGGAAAACATATATTTAAATAAATCTAAATATATGAGTATTAAGTAGGTAAACTTCCACATACTCTAATATGAATGTTTTGATTCTTAATATTTTTTGAGTAATTTTTTTTTTCTAGTTTGTTTGTGAGATTGTGACGTGTAGGATTAGTTTGATTTGAGAAAAAGCTGTAAAAATCACTTGAGAATAGTAATCAGCCAGCCATACCAATTCTTAATATAGCTAGATTTTATTAGTAATATAACATCACAGAATATCTTAAGAATGCACTCTGTCAACTAGAAACTTTTTTTAATAAATTATGACAATATATATTTTTATCAAATAAAAATAACAAGCAAAATATATATTTTTATCAAATAAAAATGGCAAAAATAAATCTAAAGGTTTAATATAATTAAAATCTATAAAATCTATGTCCCCGAGGTGTAGGACAGTCGGTGACGGAGTGTGTTGTTAAGCCACTCCGTGATGTTAAAGTCACCAGTTCGAAACCTGCGGGGACAAAAAATCCAACCATGTTAAGGGTTGGTGTGGCTCAGGACGGGTGCGATCCCGCACAAATTAACAAGCAAAAAAAAAAATCTATAAAATCTAAATGTTTATAATACTTGAAATGTTTAAAAAAAAATCGATTTTGACATTGGTTTATATTAAATCAATTAATAATTATTTTGAATTAATATGACTGAGACTTATTTTAATATTAATCCATTATAATTAAAATGTCTGAAAAAAATTGCGATTTTGACATTGGTTTATATTAAATCAATTAATAATTATTTTGAATTAATATCACTGAGACTTATTTTAATATTAAGAGTTTTTTTTAATATTAATCTATTATAATTAAATTGTTTGAAAAAATTTGCGATTTTGATATTGGTTTATATTAAATTAATTAATAATTTTTTTAGTTAATATGAATGAGAATTATCTGAATATTAAGAGTTCTTTTAATATTTTAATTATTTTATTATTTTAATATTAACATATTATTTTAATATTAAATATTTATTTTAATTTTTATGTTATTTTAATATTAAGAATCTATTTCCTCGGATGGGGTGCCACTTAGCACAGAGGGGCCACGTGGTACAATGCTTGGTCGGGCCTTAAATATAGGCCACAGGACCGCATCCCCTCACCATTAAGGATGGGGCAAGCTGGTTCACTGAGGCCGATGAGCCAAGACTTCTCGTGCACGTGATGGGAACAGAACAACAGAGCACTCAGCGGACTGCCTGAATGGCGGGTCTGGTCACTTAACTCCTCATGAATTTACTATATTTCAGAGAGGAAAAGGCTCATTTGGAGCTGAAGATGCAACATTAGAGCATCCTTGAGCTCTGGTGCAACTGGAATGGTCTAACTATCGCCAGAGCCACTGGCGCCTCCAAATGACAAGGGAACGAGGCAAGCCCCGCAGGGGGGCTACTTGGTATGCTTCGAATGTGTGCTGAAAGAGACAACAACACTTTGAGCGGGCACTGTCCATGGAAAGGATGCAACTTCTCCGAAAACACAAAAGACCTGAGCTGCCTCCCATGGCCTATACTGAAGAAATTATCCCAGATGAACCCATTCAAGTCCCCCCAACACACCTGCTTTTCACAGTCCCAGACAAATAGAACCCGCCGACATGTTTTCTCGGGGATACTACCCAACGGGTCATCAAGGAACATCACAGGTCCAACACAGGAGAAGTGCAATTGGATGATTTCCCCCCTTGCTATATCATAGAAGAAATTTCGGCAGATATGGATGCAGAACTGACCGCAGGAGCAGTCAAGATCCCTCCAACATAAGCCCTGGAAAGAAATGATGTAGCCAAGACTGAGGCAATTGGTATGGAAGGCGAGGCATTAGGGGCTAGTTTGGATAGGGAGGGTGGCACCTCTCCTATGCCACTTCCTCTGTCTGTCATGCAAGAGGAAGGGTGTGGCCACCTGCCATTCCTCCACCCAGACCACCTGAAGTTAATCTTTGAACTATGGAGCTTGGTGGAGGACCTAATCCAACGCACTAGTCGAGTAAGACAACAAGTAGACCTGCTCTACGAGGCCTACTCCAATACACCGCCAGGACAACGCTGCCCGACGTGTGCAGAGGCCTTCGTGCTGACAGCCATCGAGGATGGCGAGGACGACATGGATGAAGGTGAGGCCACCGGGTAAAACGTCACATTTAATAGTTTTAGTCTTTTTCTTTGTTTTCCTCAGGCTAGGCATGGCTAAACGCCATTATTTTGTAACTCTAAGACTCAAAGATTTTTCTCAGACTAATGGTTGCCAGTTGTCTTGGTTTTCTTTTGGGTAAGATAAATGGCAGCCAATCTATCTCCCTCATAGATTGCATAGATAACTAGTTGTCTCAGTTTCCGCTTACACGGCGAGACAGTTGGCAGACATGGTGTTTATGGTTTAACCTTTTTTTGGAAAGTTAATACAATAGGCTCTGTTTTTTTTTACTTAAAAAAAAATTTAAAAATCTATTTTGATATTTATATTGTGGGGAAATTTATTAGATTGAATTTTCAAATTTAATTTTAGATTTTTAATCATAATTCTTTTAGTTTATGATATTAGCTACTTTTGATTATAAATTTTATAATTTTATTTATTGATTATATATATATTTTTTCAATTATAAATATAAATTTATAAATATTCTTTTAATTTATGTTATTAGCTACTTTTTGTTATGAATTTTAAAGTTTATATATATATATATATTATAAATTTAAATTTATAAATAATATATAATGCCATATTTGTGGAAAACTCCTCCCATTCCCAAAAGCTTCAGATTTGAATCCTTATACATATATTGATTAATTTAATAAAAAATAAAAATAAAATAATTATATATTTTTAATTGAAATATTTATATTTCAATAAAATATATGTAGAAAATAACTTAATATATTAATACTAATACTAATAATATATATTTTTAGTATTGTGGTAAATGATCATTGTACTAACAATATTGTAAGAACCGAGAAGAAGAGGAGTGCGCTAGGGTTAGGGTTGCTTCAACTCTGGTGCACTTGGTCACCGCTGAAGGGGCTCGATGAGGCACCTCCTACAGTGAAGCGACGACACATGGAAAAATCAGAGGGGTTTGCAGGTGCCCAAGATTTGAACCTCCACTAGATCTACGCTCACAACTCCTCTTTGAGGGCACATTCAAGTACAAAGAAATGGACATAGATTTAGGGAAAACCCCAACAAGCGCAACACGTCCATGGATACTTGGGAAGTGTATTCCTCAAGCTATGAAGTACATCATAAGCACACCCAGGATTGAAGAACAGAAGCAATACATGAGAGACTATGCTCTAGTGGGGAAATTTCTAGGGCTGTGGCCCTCTGAATGCGAGATGGTAAAATGGATACAAAAATGGTGGAAGCCCAAAGGCCACTATGATCTCCATTTGGGATCCAAAGGATTCTTCACTATAATTTTGCATAATTTGGAGGATATAAATAACATTTTTTATGGAGGGCCTTACTTCTTCAACTTGGCGGGACTTTTCTTGAGATTTTGGATGGAGAAGTTTATCCCTGAAACATAGGACTTTGCACATGCCCTAGTGTGGATAAGACTCTATTCCCGGCTGAAGGAGTTTTGGTTGGAAGAGGTACTGGCTGACATCGACAATACCATTGGATTATATGTTAAATCCTCGGAGGCTGTGAAGCAACGAAGATATACCTCCTACACACACATCTGTGTTTACCTGAATATTTCAAAACCACTACCATGATCCATTGCTTTGGAATATCATGATGAGGACTGGCTGCAAACCATTGACTATGAACACATACCATTCAGATGCAGAAAATGTCATGATCATGGGCACCTCTTCATGGATTTCCCCCTCAATACAATAAGCAAAGACGAAAACCCAGAAACAAGCAAAAATAAAGAGGGCTTCATCCATGTAGTAGGAAGACACAGACAAGGAGGAAGAAGAACAACAGGCCTAACCAACAAGGAAACGCCCTCCAGCAACCAATTTGAGGCTCAACAACAACTTCCATAGAACATGGATGCCCCACAGGTCCCTCCTACAGAGAAAACATATTAAAACCCAGAGAAAGGGAAAGTTGTGGACACCCCAGGTATGGCCCAAACCACTTCTCCACCCAGCTCCAACACCACATCCATAGAACCTTCAGAGATAGAATACGGGGACACATAAATGGATCTCGATGAGAAGGATCTGACAGGAGTAGACGTGGACCATCTGGAACAATCTTACCAGCACTAGAAACTATATGCAATCCATCCAGACTAGCTAGGAAAATTCTACAAAGTCTTCCACCACCAAATCCAGTTCGGGTTTGGGCATACAAGGAAATACACAGAAAGAAAAACGCAAATCTCAAAAAGATAAATAGAAGAGGGGAAGGAAATAAACTAGAAAGCTCATCCAAGATATCAGACACTTCATGGTCAACTCTGGTCAGATCCATATCATATATGAAAACTTTCCCCCTCTCCCCTCCCCATCCTGATCATGAAGATCATCTTTTGGAATATAAGGGGACTCAACGGTCGCAGTAAGAAGAAGATACTATAGGAGATTATCATAGTAGAAAAACTAGACATAATGATGCTTCAAGAAACAAAATGTGCAATGAAAGAAATGGATAAACTTCTCCGTAGCTACTGGAAGCAAGGGAAAGGTATCTATATTGATGCTACGGGCACAATGGGAGTCTTGGCACTTCTCTGGAACCCAAGCTCAGTTACCCTAGACAATTTTTTCACAACCAGATGGTCCATCTCTTCCATATACTGACTCATCGGCTCCAACAAGCCTGGCTACCTGAAAAATGTCTACATACCAGCCACACCAAGGGACAAAAATGCCTTCTTAAGGAACCTGGAGGTATTGGCCATCCTAAGTTTAGGGAACAGATGGATCCTTAGAGTGGACTTCAACATGATATGCAATCTGGATGAGAAAAGAGGAGGAATGCGTCGACTCAAAGTAGACTCTGGGAACTTTCAGGGGCCAATCGACAAGCTAGGCCTCATTCACATAGACACTCCAAATGGCATCTTCACATGGAATAATCGAAGAACTCGTACCCATCATATAGCTTGTCGGATGGACCACTTCCTTCTCTCTGACTCTCTCATGATGGAAGCAACAACACTGGAAGCATGCATTCTTGATGTCCATGGGTCGGATCATTGGCCCATCCAACTTTGGATTGACATTCTTTCCACTCCAGGATGTAAACCCTTCAGGATGGAGCGATTTTGGCTCAACCACCCAGACTTTCAACAAAACACCCACACTTGGTGGATGGAGGTGTCTGTATCACACGGTTCCAAGATGTACAGATTCCAGCAGAAACTCAAAAACTTCAAGCAGAAGCTCAAGGATTGGAAAAAACAAACCTTCAACAATATCTTTGAAGCCCAAAAGCAACTAACAGATCAAATGGGAATCATACAAAGCTAGATCTGTTATTGGGGCATCTCTAAAGAACTCAAAACATAAGAAGCATCAATAAGCCAAAATATGGAGGAAACGAAATCCCAAGAGAAGACCTTATGGAGTCAAAAGTCTTGGATCCAATGGCTAAACGAGAGTGATTGAAACACCAAGTTATTCCACAGGTCTACCATTCAAAGAAGACATGCCAATCACATTATGTAATTGATCACAAAAAGCAGGCAAACCCTCCACTCTCATGAGGATCTGGAAGCGGAGCTGGTTACCTACTATCAAGATCTCTTGATGGAACCCCAAGGGGATAGGTATCAAGCCATCACACAAGTTACACAACACATACCCTCCACAATCATGGAGGAACAGACTCCAACTCTGCTACGGCCCATCATGCTTGAGGAAGTGGATCAGATACTCCATGACACCCCTATGGGTAAAGCTCCAGGACTGGATGGTTTTACTTCAGACTTTTTTCATCATTGCTAGAAAATGGTAAGGGCGGAGGTATGAGAAATAATTGAAGACTCTAGAGCTTCAGTGATCCAAGTGGATATTGGTGGCCACCCACCTTTTCCAACTGGCTCAAAAAAGTGTTATGGAAATTTTGGTAATTTACTATTTTTAGCAATTTTTCGGGTCCTGAACTTTCGGAGCCGTTTTGAGGCCCTAAACGAAATTTTTTGGGCATGGTCTGGTTGGAAAATATCATAATGATATTTTATTCCAACTGTTGTAGTCCTTAGATATATCTTTCTAACAATCTATCGTGCGCCCCAAACGAAGATCGTATGCCGAAGTTACACCCCCGGGAAGTTGATACACAAAACTACCCAAAATGGGGTCCACAAAAGTGTTGGCTTTTCATCTTCCGGGGTTAGGGTTTTGGATTTTACTTATGTTAAAAGTGCCTTTGGAGCCTCATTGTAACAATAATCTTCTTGCGAATGCGAGTAGCCATCACATCTCTTCTCAGAGATAAGATGCCACCATTCTAGCGAGTCTTTCACTCTGTATTTTTACAGTCTTTGTACATTTCTTTCATTAACAGAAATCATGTATTACTGTATCTCTGTGTTTATAGTTGCATCTCTATACATTTATGTTATATTATTGTATATCTGCAATATCTCTGTGCATTTACTTATTATATCTCCGCTCTCATTTCGTACCGAAAACAATCTGGATCAGTGGTATCAGAGCAAGCTACTCTTGAGCATTTTTCAGTGCATGTCCCCAACGAGGTCCGAGTATAGAAAGTTGGGTCTCGAGCTTGTCTCTCTTGAAGACAATCTCTCTCGCATGCCCAAGAAACCCTCCATGGAGGAAGAAAATAAAAACGACGGAGCAGACGATCCTATCAATCTGTTGCTTGAGCAAGCTCTCACATGATAGAGGGATGAAATGATGGAGAATTTTTCCCACATCGTTCAATGCCTGTCGATAGAAACAAATGCATCTTCATCAAACAATCACTTTGGAAGCACCTCTCCTTTCAAGGTACTGGTTAATTTTGATATTCCCGTATTTGAAAGTCAGATAGATGCAGATGCCCTAGAAAAATGGTTAAATATGTTAGAAGGTTATTTCTCTATTTATAATTTTTTCGATAGGGAAAATATCACCTTCACGCTCCTTAAATATCTCCCCCATGTCAAACATTGCTAGGAAACTTACTGAGAGAAAAGTTTTTCATAGGAGTCTGGAATATATGGGACTGAGCCCACTTGGGAATTTTTTGTGGATGCGGTAAAGGAACAATATTACCCTGTTGGCAACAATGAGGACCAGTACATGAGATGGACCACACTGCGGCAAGAGAAGGGCCAAGCAGTTCTAGAGTTCACCAATACCTTACATACCTTGTGCACTAAGCTAGGTATCAAAAACTTCGAATGACATTTCATTCTTAAATACCATGGGGCTCTACACAGATACATCCAAACTGAAATGGATTTTCTGGACATCTCATCACTTGGTGTTGTTTATCGATATGTTGTTAAAATTGAGCAGAAATTTAATCACCAGAATAAGTGGGAGTTCGGGTCTGAAAATCCACAACAACCAAAGTATGACAAAGATGACCCTAACAAAAAGTCTCCCAAAAACTAGTCCAAGCCACAGGAAAAGAAGGGTCATAGGAAGACAAAGGACACCAAAAAATGGTGTGATTTCTACAAAAACCCATGGCACAACTCCAATGAATGTCGCTCAAAACAGACATTGGTGGCTTAGATCAAAGACATGGAGCCGAACCCTGATTTAGAATCTGATTATGAAAATATTGGTAAAATACAAATCATCGACGCAAACCCCACTGCTATTTTTGTGACTGCAACAATTCAACCAGAAGAACCAACATATCCTGAAGAGGGGGAGTGCCTTTTTCATTCACAGATGTGGGTGAAGGGGACCCTGTTGCATTTTATTGTTGATAGTGAAAGCCAGAAGAACCTTATCTCAGCAGAGGTCGTCAAACAGTTGGGATTGTCGACAACACCACACCCACACTCATACAGCATCAGGTGGCTTCGCCAAGGATGTGATCTTCGTGTCAGCCAGAAATGTCGATTTTCATATGGAATCCATCCCTTCAAGGATGAGGTATTATGTGATGTTTCCCCATTGGATGTATGTGATGTTCTCTTGAGCCAACCATGTATGTGGAAATGCCATGTTGTTTATGAGTCTTGACCCCATAGTGTCATTGTTACTTTGGGGGGTCATCTCTAGAGAATTCCAGAGGTAGTTCCAACTACTGTCCCACCTAAAAAGTTTCACAAGGTAGTATCTCATACTACAAAATTTAGCTTCTTCACGATCTGTTCAAAGGGTGAACAAAAGGATACTGCAACCAGTACAACCTCATCCCAAGCACCTTCTATCCAATAGAAGAAGGTCGACAAGATTGCAACAAAGTGTAATGATTCCTTCTGCACATAGGAATATCATGTAGCCAGACCGGTTAAAATTTTCCAACCCTTCCAGCCACATGTTCATGACAACCTTCAACAAGCTAAGTAGTGCAACTTCCCCAACAAGGCAAGCAACTCATCAAGATGCAGATTCAACCAACACTTTTCCATCTCCCCTGGGAAATCAATGCAATGGAGACCATTTCTTCCTAAGGAGGGAGGATTGATCCAGGTGGGTATCGATGGCCACCCACCTTTTCCAACTGGCTCAAAACAGTTTTTTGGCCATTTTGGTATTTTACTATTTTTAGCAGTTTTTTAGGTCCTGAACTTTCAAAACCGTTTTGAGGCCCTAAACAACATTTTTGGGCATGGTACGATTGAAAAATATCATCATGAAATTTTTTTCCAACTATTGTAGTCCTCAGATGGATTTTTCTAATGATCTATCGTGCACCCCAAACAAAGATCGTATTCCAAAGTTATGCCCCTGAGAAGTTGATACACCAAACTGTCCAAAACAAGGTCCACCAAATTGTTGTCTTTTCATCTTCCGAGGTTAAGGTTTTGGATTTTACTTATGTTAAAAAAGCCTTTGGAGTCTCATTGTAACAATCATCTTCTTGTGAATGCGAGTAGCCGTCACATGTCTTCTCAGAGATAAGATGTCACCATTCTAGCAAGTCTTTCACTCTGTATTTTTACAGTCTCTACATTTCTTTCATTCATAGAAATCATGTATTACTGTATCTCTATATTTATGGTTGCATCTATGATATATTTTTGTTATATTATTGGATATCGACGATATCTCTGTGCATTTCTTTATTATATCTCCGCTCTTATTTCGTGTCGAAAATAATCCGGATCACTCAGGTCAAGTCCTTCTGATCCTTAACTCTAACTTCCTCACCCTTATTTCCAAAGAAGATCTAGTCAATCACCCCAAACAGTTCTGACCTATCGCTCTCTGCAATGTCATATACAAGCTCTTAACAAAGGTGATCGCCCAAATACTCAAACCTATCCTCCCCTTCATCATTTCACCAGAGCAATCAAGGTACGTGGAAGGAAGACAAATCTTGGATAACGTCATCCTGGCACATGAAGTTATCCATTCATTATAGAAGACTCACACTCTAGGTATGTTATCAAAACTTGACCTTTCCAAAGATTTTGACAAGTTAGGTTGGGGATACATGATCTCGGTTCTCTTAGCCTTAGGTTTTGACCCTTCTTGGGTAAACTGGATCCTGAATCTCAACTCCTTTGCTTTCTTTTCAATCCTCATCAATGAAGTCCCTTCTCGACCATTCTCTCCCACCCAGGGGATCAGACAAGGAGATCCTTTGTCCTCGTTCCTCTTCATTATCATGGAAAAAGGTCTTAGCCTCTCCATTCAAGATGCTATAGAAAATCAGACTCTGGCAGGATTACCCTTGCATGGCAAAGATCCTTCGATCTCTCATAGTCAATTTGTTGATGACACCCTAATGATGGGTTCCCCTGCTGTCCATGAGGCCCAAACAATCCTCTCCATTATTCAAACCTTCTGTGAGGCATCGAGAATGGATATTAATAAGGACAAATCCAAGATCTTCTTCTTCAACGCCCCAATGTTGATACAACTCCACATTACCAAAATCTTGGGTTTCACTCGAAGCTCCCTTCCATCCAAATATCTAGGTATCCCCCTCCTTGACAAAACACTCAAAAATTATTCCTGGGAAAGTCTCCTTACCTCATTTTCGAAAATACTTTCCTCTTCGACCTATCGGGCTCTCAATCCTCCCATTTGACACACCCTTCTCAAGTCTGTTCTATAAGCCTTGCCAATCTACACCTTCTCAATCCTTGCAGCTCCTACCTTCGTTCTCAATGCCATCAGAACCCTGCAAAGGAACTTTCTTTGGCAAGGGTTTAAAGGAGGGAAATTGTTTTTGATGATCATTTGGGAAAATCTTTGCAGAGCTAAGGCTCAAGGGTCTAGGAATAAAATACCCTTCAACTATGAACAAATTCCTATGCGCTAATATCTGGTGGAGATGGCTAAAAAGACCTCAAGACCTATGGGCCAATCTTTGGAGAAGAAAGTACACACCCAACACAACTGAAAGAAACCTCATTAGATGGAACATAGACACCCTAGGCTCCTTGATTTGGATGGCAGCCAAGAAACATTGAATCTTAGTGGTCAATAATGCCTTCAGGGAAATTTTTAATGGTCAAACTGCCTTCTTCCGGAATGACTAGTGGCAATAGTTACCTATTCTGGTGCATGATGCCTGGGATGACACCTTCCTCACCTTGGCTACCCAAGCGGGGATGAAAAAAGTAACAGATTATTGGAAGGACAACTCTTCAAATGCCATGTGGAGATGTTGGAAATGCACAAGAGAGGACCTTCACATCAAAGCACACGTGGACATACAACCCTGGTACAACCTGACCAATTCCATGAAAATTCCCATTCTTCTAGGAGAGGACATATTGCGATGGGTAAATTCTTCAAAGGGCACTTTCAATATCCAAGAATTTTATGCCATCAAGGAAAATTTCAATCTCCTTCCCCCTAGGAAAGTCTGGAATAAAATCAGGTCACTGAAGCATTATCCCAAAATCAATATCTTCCTTTGGTTGGTAGCGCATGGTAGCATTCTCACTTGGGGAAATCAAATGAAAAGGGGGTTCACAAGGCCTTCCATATGCCCTCTGTACATGAAGGAGGAAGAATTAATAAATCACTTGCTAAACATTTTCCCCTTTAGCACCCAATTTTGGGATCAATGCACATCTATCATGCACACTTCAGATCACAAGTAGGAGACCATAAGCACAACTATCAAAGAGTGGAGAGATGTGGCCTTCCAATCACCCATTTTAAACCGCATATGGTATTTACTCTCTAGTTTCATCCTCTAGCAACTCTGGAAGGAAAGGAATAAAAGAATCTTCGGGAACATTCATCATAATTGGAAAAACTGCTAGACCCAAAGTTGCACCAATATAATAGAAACAATCAGTCTACAACATTGGAGTGAAACAAACCTGACCTATCCACCTCAAGAACAAATCATCTTGAAAAAATGGAATCTTCCATTAAAATTGAGTTCACCCTCCACTCCTAAGAATCACCATTTTAGGGACAACCCCTCTCATTGGTCCTCTCCTTCTGAAGATTTTATCAAATTGAATTTCAATGGATCCTCCAAAGGAAATCCAGGTGCATCATGCCTCAGAGTGGTCTTTCGAAACCATCAGGGGAACATATTTCTCATCTATGCGGGAAGCATAGGCCACACCACTAACAGTGCTACAAAATTTTGGGGGCTTACAAGAGGTTTGGAAATATCTCTAGAACAAGATTTTGATAAACTAATTGTGGAAGGCGATTCGCAAGTGGTGCTCAATCTCTTCCAGAAAATCTTGAATGGTGCATATCCTTAAAAAATCTCGCCCTGTTGGCGACTATCTTATGGACTCAGGAAAATTGTGACACCTATCCAACCCCATCAAGCCCTCATCCCCTCACATGTGAGACATAAATAAAATCAGATTATAGATGATCTTGCCAATATTGGAATAGAATTGGAGGGACCAGACCTTCTCTACCAAGCTTCCATCCACCAGACGCATCCCATCCTCCAGAGATGCAAGGAAAAGGTTCTAGCCATTGACAGTTCCTCGGATGGGGTGATAGTGCAGCCCGGGAGTCATATGGAAACGATAGGTGATCACCAACATTTCACCAGCCATGTGACATGCACGTGCCCTTCCCTCCCTCTCGTGCCATGCATTTAATGCAACTTCTTTGTAACCGAAGTACCATTACTCCTAGTGTGCCCTACTCTGGCCTCCTATCCCCTCGATGGATCAATTCGATGGATTAGTCTTTACTCTACTCATGTGTATCCTCTTCCACCAACGATATTTTCATCATGAATCTCACCAGCCTTGCTCGTAACTCTATTCACTTCTGGTTGAGTCCCCCAGTAGACTGCGCCCTCCCCTACTGCTCCTTGGCTTCCTTAGCCTTATTCCTGTGCTTTCTTTCCCTCGCCACACTTCATTCATGCCGAGACAGTGAGGGAAGTCCAAACATGACTCAGGTAGGAAACCAAATCGACCGCACTTGGCAATCTACCCCCGCCTGCCCCTACACCCTCTCACAGTTCATCACCCTCATCGCCAAGCTCCTCAGTGCAGTCTGGCCATAGCCTCAGCGGTCTTTCGCCTCTGTCCTCATCCTATGCATGTAGGATTGAATGGTTCGATCTCCTGGGAAACTCTTTGGGTTTCAACCCAGGGCCAATTTTAGACTTGGCCTCCTCTTCGTAGCTAGCTCGAGTCATTCCTCCCAATTCTCCTGTGAATTCGGCACATGATCCTTCACCAGTCCATTCACCCCTAGTCCAAGATCCGAGTGAAGGTTTCTGTGCCATCCATGGACATCAACAAGAGAAGCCTCACTCATTCTCAGATTGTGCCTCCTGCACAAAGGTACAAGAAGGGCTTGCAATTCTACGAGGCCTCGTATTTGAATTACGAAAGGATTTGGACGACCTACGTTTTCATTTGGAAGTCTTGGACGGGAAGGGGACACAATTCATGCAAATTCTTTCAGCCTTGAATGGATCATGCCACCCCTCAGATGTGGAACCAAATGCACCAGGGAATGAACAACCGATACTAGCACCAGTTACGCACATGTAACCGGAGGAGGAAGAAACAACAAACATGACTCCAACGCTCAATACCACCTCTGGGGACACGTGGCCATGCTACAAGCCAACAATCTGAACTACATAGGTGACTCTTTGCATGGTCTGCTGAATGTTTAGATTACATTTTTCCACTTGTCTCTTTTAGTTATATTCTGTCTAGTTTGACTTATGTCAGTATTAGCGGGAACAATAAATCGGTTTCCCCCATGGGGCGATGTTATTTTTGTGGTTAGACATTTTCTTATGAATGGTCTTCAGATACATTGGTTCAAGACCTGTTAGGCTGGCTGAATTGGTTTCCCCACGGGGAAATTCAGTGATTACAGTCTGGGTTAAACTGTTAATGCTGTAATTTTTTATTTAGAAAGCTTTTTTATAGAATCTTACTTTATATATATATATATATATATATATATATATATATATATATATATATATATATATATATATATATATATA